>JAGDQP010047222.1:0-15087 GCA_022664845.1 Lepisma saccharinum
ACTATTATAAATATTAGGGTAATCTTCCTTCTTCGACGACTCACAGACAGACACTGATAGACGCTACAGCCAGAGCTAAAATTCTACAAACAGCCATCTACAAATTGTTCTTCGATTTGGACTTATAAGAATTACAGAATTCTATATCTTTGGTTTAAACACCATTAAACCACTTATACAGTGAAAGTAACAGTTTAAACTTAGAACACGAAGTGCATCTAATTCGACATATCAACAACTCAAACATCTTAAATTCAAAAGGTACGCTGCTCTCTCTAAATTATCTAACATTGTATAAGTATTTAATTCGTTATAATTTGGTATTTGGAGCTCAACTTACACTTTTGTATTCTTGATAATTTAAATTTAATTTGTTTAAATTTCCATTATGATTCAGAACTTAGACGCCGACAAGGTGTACTGATATCTCTTCTTAAAGTTCCATGTTTAGTTTATGTCTTCTTGTATTCTTCAATTTAGCTAGCTACGACCATCAATAAATGTTATTGTTAAATGTTTACGTGTGTTTGCTCATCCTTAACTGAGTCCGTTAAGAAGGTGTCCATCGCCTAACTTCTAGGTACCATACCCACAGCTCGGAGACCTCCCGTGATATCTAGCGTCATTGCTAAAGTTAAGACCTCTCGCATACACCCTCATCTCTTTTTATAAATGTTCCTCCGGAGGTGGTCCCTTATCAATATTGTCCGGAATTTCACGTTTCTTCTTCTTCATCGTTTCAACGATATTGAGATTCTGAGTTAGCAGGTACTTAGACATTTCAACGTTTGTAAAATAGTTGTCCATAGTGACGTTTCTTTCTATTTTGAACAAATATTTTGAAAGTTCCTCACAACGTTCTGAGCCAAATTCTTCTCCACAGTACCTCCTGGCTGATTTCCTACCTATACCAAACCATCGAGTGCAAAATAATTTAGTGTATCGTGTAGACAAAATATTTTATACCATATTTCGGTAGCTTATTATACATATATTGAATGAAACCGCAGCGTCCACGAAATGGAACCAGTTACCATCTACTGTTACACAGTTACATTTGGAATATAATAATTTCTACAGTTTGCAAGAAAACATTCCCAAATAAACCAGATGGGAGCAAGTTTGTCTTATTTTACTATGTTTGAACGTATTCGTTTATCTTCAAATCGAGGAAACCTTAGAAATTGACGAAATCGCATCTGTGACATAGTCGCACGATAAAAATTAGCATTTGCACGTTTGTAAAGTTCTACTACAGGACAGTCAAAATTACCATTCACCTCTGCCTGAATGCGCAGTCCTAGAAATGCAATTAATTCCGTCTTAACTTTTGCATGTGTCCACGTATCGCTTGAATCGTCAGTAGTCATTCACCTTGCCCCAAGATCTGTGCACTGTACTACCTCGTCAACAATAGCATCACTGAAAATAATTTGAATGCTTGCAATGGCGTAGCAACGTGTACATTCTTTTTGCACCAATCGAAGATGGAATTATGTTATGTCTTCTAGGTTGAGTAGGTGGCGGCGGCACGGGATTCCAGTACATACCGTTTTTCGAAACCCTCAGAGGATTACCACCATTGTTCACAACATTGTTTTCATTTTCAAATTCTTGGTCACTCATATTTGATTCATCCACTTCATCTTCACTCACTTACTTCCTCAATACCAGCTGGAGGAACGTCATAGTCGTTTTATGGTGGCAAAACAAATTCTTCGTCTTCAGAATCCGTTTTATCTTCGCTGAAATTGGTTTCACTTTCTTCTTCATAACTATCTTCAAACAGTACGGAGCTATTATTTTCCCCTGTTACAACAGTTCGAGTTCTCTTAGATTCAGACATAACAATGAGAAGCAAATAATTTCAACAAAAAATGTAAGTGTTTTCGAAAACAAGTAAATTATATCCCAGAGTACAATTATGTTAAATTGCTTACAAGGACAGACAAAAACACCGATCACACTGGCAAATTAAGAAAATATTAACTCTTTTTTCTTCTCAGATTAGAAGCATTGGCAATCAACCATTTTGAAGGACGTCTGTGAATTGCAAGATATACAGTAATAAAAGCCAACACTATGAAACATCCCTTCGACTTGATTATTGAAATTATACTTGCATTTATTTATGACTTTAGACATCCATTGATCAGATTGTAATATGGTATATAAAAGGGTGCGACTATTCGTCCTGAACCTACTTTTTAAGGCAGAATCTCTGAACTCTCCTGGTGTGACCACGAAAAACCAAAAAATAAACATTCACGTTAGCCAGAGGTTGGGATCGAACCCCTGCGTCCCGAATGCGAAGTTAATGTTCTATTTTTTGAGGTGCTGCCGCTTGGCCGATTTGTTGGTAAACGAACACACAGAAATAGGCTGAAGGAAGATAAACTTCCTCCCATCAGCCTTATTTGGGAATATTACGTCATTATTACAGTAAAAGAGAAGCTAATATCACAAATTCATAAATTATTTTTTTCTAGAACTTTCCCGGTCCAACAAACAGATCGCGCTAATATTTTTTCCTAGCACTTTCCCCTTGCAACAAACAGATCGCTCTAGTCCCTTAGCACCATCAATAGCCAAGTTCGAACTATTTAGAAATCTTTACAGGAGGTATATTATCAGAAAATTTTAGTAATATAATTTAAAATTTCTTCATAAGTATGAACAAACTAACTCCCAATTGGGGTCACACAGACCCCACGGCAGGAAAAGCAGGGCCATTTAAAATTAAGTTAAATAGATATAATATTGATAAAAGAAAATTTGTTACAGTCATAAAAATACTATAAAATTGAATTTTTGAAGTAGTCGAAACGTACCGTATTTCACCGATCAAGATAAGGAAATACTCGAGCCCTATGATGCCTTGGGGTCTTTGAGAACCCACGACATGAAACTAGGTTTAAAAGGTTTTCTTATAACTTAAATTTTCAGTTTGAAGTTATGACTTCTGCAAAGTAAAATGTTATTCCATCCCAACCCTTTAAGAAAATGTTTATTCCACTTTCAGTTTGTACTTTATAACTTTCCTAAACTAAAAGTATATTCACAACTTTTTAGCAAGAAGCTTTATCCTGCTTCCAAGTAGCATAGTTATCCATTCAAATTTATATTTTGTAGCTTTTAACTTGAATAAAGTAAAATGATATTCGGAAATTTTTAACATAATGTTGTCATACTATTAGAATTCCATATTTTACAGTTCAACTTTTCGTTTTCTGTTCCATAAATTACACAAAGGTAAATGTCAATCTCAACTTTCTAACGAAAATTTTAAGTTTGCTTTTACCATGCTTGTTTATAACTTAATGTTTCAGTTTGTATTTCGTAATTTTCACAATATAAAATATTATTTGTAACTTTGTGATAGAAAGCTTGTCATGCTTGTAAAATCCACATCATTCAATTTATCGTTTCTGTTTCTATTTCGTAATTTGCATAATGTAAAATGAATGTCGTTCTCAACTTTGGAACAATGTTTTTTTAATATGATTAAATTCTTTAGTTACGAACATTTAACTTTATACTTTGTAACTTGCACGAAGTAAAATATCTTTTTCCAAATTTCTAACAAAAATGCATCATTCTTTAAAATTCAACATCCAACAATTTCTTTTATGTTTGCATTCCGTAACTTGCAGAAAGAAAAAAAGTCACTCTTCACTTTATAACAAGAAATGTTTAGTTAGCTTTTAAAATGTTTTGTTTATAATTTAAACTTTTAGTTTGTAGTTTGTAACTTGACCAAAGTAAAATCTACTTATGCACAAAATTTTTAAATACATTTCATGTACAAGTTAGAAATTATTCTTTTTCGCATATTTCATGTGGGAAAATACTTTGTTGATACAAAATGACAATAATATTTTGTTTGCACAAGTGACCAAATGTATAGCTATGTTATGAATAATTGGAAAAGTACACTAAAATTTTGTTACAGTGATGTGGATGACATTTTACTTTGAGAAAATTGAAGGTGGCGAGTGACATTTTACTTTGTAGAAGTTCTAACAAATGATTTTAAAAGTACGAGAAAATATCTTGTTACAAATTGTGATTAAAATTTTACTGTGTTCAAATCAGAAAGTACAAGGTGTAAAGTTGAATCGTTACCTACTTAATTTTAAAAGTTGGAAAACATTTCTGTTACAAAGTTATGAATATAATATTAACACTAAATTGAAAATAGGTTTACCTTCGTGCAAAAATGTCATTAGTACTTTACTTTGAAGAAGTTATAAACTACATATCCTAAAATCAGTTACTAAGTACAAAATTTTAAGGTAAGATAAACTTTATGTTGCACATTTTAGAATTACTTTTTAATTCTTACAAGTCATGAAATAGAAACTGGAAATTTAAATTGTAGAGAAAACTTTTCTAAAAACATGCTAAATGTTTGTTACAATTTGCGAATCACATTCTACGTTGTGCAATGCACAAACTAGAAACTGAAAATGTAAGTTATAAACAAAACATTTTAAAATCATACCAAAATATGTTGTTAAAAATTTGAGAATGGCATTTTATTTGTACAAATTGCGAAATAGCAACCGAAAGTTGATTTTCAAATTATTGAATTTTAAAAGTATGAAAAACATTTTTCTTACCAAGATGCGACTATCATTTTACTTGTGCAAGTTGCAAACTACATTTTGTAAAGTTGAATTGCTAACTAAGTAATTTTAAAAGCAGAGTAAAGCTTTTCTGTTCCGAAGTTGTGAATGAACTTTTACTTTTTGCAAGATATAAACTATAAATTGAAAACTTGAAATATCTACAGCATTTAAAATATGATAAAGCATTTTGCTACAAATTTCAAGTGACACTTGACTTCATGAAAGTTACGAGATAGAAACTGAAAACTTATATTATGAAAAAAAATCTTAAATTATGAAAATAATTTAGTCCTAAACTTGCAGATAATATATTACTTTCTGCAAGTTACAAGCTACAAATTAAAAAATAAAGTTATAAACAAATTAATACTTTCGTTATAAAACTGAGAGTGACATTTTATTTTATGCAAGTTAAGGAAGAGAAACTGAAAAGTTGAATTGTTAAGTGTGGAATTTTAAAGGTATGATAAATTTTCTCCGAAATTTGCGAATGGTATTTACTTTGTGCGAGCTTAAGCTTCAAAGTGTCAAATTAATTTGATAACTACATAATTTAAAACATGGTAAATAATTGTTGTTGCAAAGTTGAGAACGACATTTTGCTGTATGCAAATTACGAATTAGAAACTGAAAAGTTAAATTATTAAGTATGGAAGTTTAAAACTATGATAAATTTATCTCGCAAAGTTGTGAATAGCATTCTACTTTGCCAAAATTACTAATTACAAACTGAAAATTTATGTTGTAAACAAAACATGTTAAAAGCAAATTAAAATGTTTTTACGGAGTTAAGAATGATAGTTTACTTTTTGTAAGTTGTAAGATACAAAGTTTAAATTTAATTAAGCAGCATAAAATTTTTCTCCTATAAAGTTTAAAATAAATTTTATTTGAGGCAAGTTATAAAGTACAAACTGAAAAGTGGTATAACGGAAAACTTTATCTTAAAATTTTGGGAATTACATTTTATTTTATACAAGTTAGAGACTGTAAATTGACAATTTTCAAACATTTCTAACGCAAAAAACTTTTAACTAAGTTGTGAGTGATATCTTGTTTAGTGCAAGCTATGAACAAATAATTGCTATAGATAAACTTTATATATAGTAAGATAATGGTTTTCTTACAAAGTTGAGAATATTGTTTGTGGACTACATGAAAACAAAACCGATTTGTGTAAAACTTAAAATCATTGTTACAATGTTATGGGTGACAGTTTATTTTCTGAAAATTACAACATGTGAGTGATTTTACTTTGGTCAAGTTACAGGACATATCGTCGTCGGAACTGCAATATAACCTATGTGGGAAACCATCAATTTTTCATGATGGGCGAAATACCGGTTTCTGTACTAAAGTATTGAATACAATTTAAATATATTAAAGTTGTGTTATCTCAAAATGTATAAGTTATTTTCACATGAATTTCTTCTACAGTATACAGAGTACCCAGAACTATAAACTGGTGCAAAAACACGAAAAGTTAAAAGCTTCCACATATAGGATATTGCAGTTCCGGCGACGATATACTCATTTATTACGATTTTGACAGGTTTCAAACAGTACTTGTTACAAATTATGATCATATTAACGTTTTTTTTAAAGTTACAATAAAATTTTTGATTACTCGAAATCGTTTGCTGTTAGAAAATTGTGAATGATATTGTGTTCACTGATAAACAACACACAACAGTTGTTGTAAATTTGAAACTCATTGTTGCATACTATGAATGATATTTTGTTTGTAGTTAGAAACCATGAAAAACATTTCTGTAAACTAATAGCAGAGAAATGAAAATACATTTTAAAACTAGAAAGACGGAAAAAACTTTTGTAATAACAAAAACTAAAAGGAAATACTTTTGTAGAACTAAAAGAAGAAACGACAAACATATTTGTAAAACTAGTACAAACACGGAAAAAAAATTGTAAAGCTAAAAGCAAAACGGAAATGACCTTTCTGTACAAGTAAAAAAATGTAAATTTGTTATAAGCAAAACATTTTCAAAGTAGGGCAAACATTTTGTTACGAATAACATGTTACTTTGTGCAAGTTTCAAACTGTAAATTGTTATATTGAATTCTAAAAAACTATTTTAAAAGTACGAGAAAATACTGTGTAACAAAGTTGTGAGTATATTTTTTCTTTGAACACATTACAAATTGTAAAGTGTAAACTGAAGTTATAACAAACATTTTTTTAAAAAAATGAAAACGTTTTTGTTACAAACTGAATGAAATGTACATGTTTTGTAAAGTTGCAATGCAACTTTTATTTCATTCAAAATATTATGTTTAGAAAACTAGGAACCAGTTTGCAATGTGAGCACGAAAAAAAGGTTTTGTTATAAAAGTTAAAATTATAAGTAACATTTTGTACAATGTGACGAGAATGCAAAAAGACTTTTTGTTTAACTAGAAGTCATTGTTGCAAACTGTGATAGACATTTTACTTTTTGAAAGTTAAAATTTCCTAGTGACATTTTAATTAGTGCTAGTTACAAACTACGAAGAGTAAACTTAAGTTTCGTGTAACTTCGGGATCACAACTTTAAGAAAAACAAAATGAAATATCTTGTTCATGACTTTTACGTTTCTTCGTCTCATGAAACAACGTTTATCTAAACGAACCGTATATTTTTCTTCTACAAAATTTTTCACACTAAATTCAAACTACTAATATTAGACTATTTATTATTAATGTAGATTACATTTTTCATTCCTAGGAATTAACTGGTATGATTCTTTAGATTGAGATGAGTTACATTGTTTTTATATGTAGTAGTACTTGGGTAAAATCTGAGTTTCTTTGATTTATTTTCCCAGCAGTTTCACCCAAGGCCTCCTGGTGGAAATAGTGTTTGTTTCTGTATAGGTGGGCGGGTGTGTATTCAGAAGAAGAATGTAGGATATTACTTTGATAGTTTGGATAAGCATACTCACAAGTACAAAACTCTTGCTAATAAATTGTAGATGGTGTACAGTATCAGGATGACTGGTCTATCTATTGCAGATTACTGTTATTGTATTCACATACCTTAACTTTCACACGCCAAACCTAAAAGTAAATGATTATTTCATAATTTACTATGTAAATATATTTAAAACACACAATCAAAAATGTGGATAACCGTGTAGTAGAGTTTTCCAAGATAAACTTTTCAAGTTATGCACATTTTGTGTTTGTAATAAAATGAATTCTAGCGTATTTGATGGTATTCTCATATTATTAGAATACAAGGTATACAACTTCGCATTTTGTTGGAATGCTCTTTGCAGTGCAATGTTCTTTAAAATGTGTAATCTTATAACGTTATGCATGACATGTCATCAACAACAGTGGTATTTTTCACTTTAAGTCAGTATTGGAGTTGAACACAATTTCCAAGTTCACAGCCACTAAATTGCGGTTGTACGTGATATATTCAAATATTCACACTTTCATTGAATTTTAGCATCTTTAAGGTAGGACGTCGCTGTTCTGAAACATCTTTTACATTTTGCAATTGAAACCATTTGCGAATCCAATCAGCTTTTTCAGGACATTTGGAGTAAAACATTATGTCTACTTCACATAAAGAAAATATACGCTGAATGTAGGTTACAGTATACCAAACGGATGAGTTCCATGCTAGAGCATCGGGAATACAACATTACATTTAATTCTGCATTATGCGAGTAATACGTTCAATCGCATAAAGAATACCAGTTATACTATAATATGTAAATATATACACAAATATAGATATATAGAAATAAATATATTCGTAATATTCACATATTTACATATGCAATATCAGAGTACGGAGCTTTTAGGTCTTTATGTTGTAGTAAATTGAAAACAAAAAAAAACAACAATGTTTGAGACTTTCTCTCTTGGCATTCGTTTGAAGGGTACATTCAAATTATCTGTTCTCTCTTTACTTTTCCGACAACGTCTTCCGAGATTCGTAACTGGTCTCCCTTCGAACATTCAAAGTGTTATCTGATAAATAGCATTCACATCTCTTCAACCTTTTTCGAAGAAATGTCAACAAAGGTTTTCAAATTTGCGGGTCCATTTTTTCGAAACTCTACACTAGGAGAAATTAAATATTCGTGGAGCGACTTCAAATTCGAAAAGCTGCAGGTTCGAAAGTTAGTCTTTGAGGGATGGTGTGAGTTCTCACGCAACCAGGATTCCAAATTGGACCCTAACGTTTGACGTTACAAAAATTGTAAAATTGAATGACGTCCTATTCGAACAGCAGCAGGATCTTCAAAGTTCGACTTCGAAGGTGGACGAGGAATTAAACCAGCTGCCGAGTTGACTTTAAGGCTCCAGTTCCAAGTTTCGAAACATGTAAAATCTAAGGAATTCCTATTCGAAGAGCTGCAAGATCTTCAAAATTCGAGTTTGAGGGTGAGAAAAAAATGAAAACAGATCTTCAACTTCCACTTCAAGACTAATGAGCGGACTTTAAATTTGAAGAGCTGCAAGTTCAAATTGAAGGTGGAACGGGTGCTGACGTTCTTTATGATTTTTGCTTCCAAAGTTAGAGCATTTGCATGCTCTATAGTTCGAATTTCTGATGGGGTGGATTTTCTCAAGCAACCAGGGTTCCAACTTTGACCTTGATAGACACGTAACATTTAAAGAGTAGAAATCCGAGGGGCTGCACGGTCTAAAGTTCGAATTTGAAGTGATGGTTTGGGGTTGACGTACATTGTGATTTCGGTTCCAAAATTTGACCTTAAAGTTATGACTTTTCAAAACATCTTGAAGTCGTAACATTAAACGGTCTCGTAGAGTTTGAGGACATCTACTAGACCATATTGAATAAGGTGCACATACGGTTCTAAAAATTAACAATGAATTAATAACAATAGGCTAACACAAAATTCAGAGTGCCACTGGGAATCATTGGATTGTATTATCAAACAATTATGAGTACCACCGAGACAAATGAAACCAGTTTTTGTACACATCGGCCTAATGAAAATATGAATTTAAGAGAAATCCCAAACCGCGCACAGAGAACAGTAGTTTTTCGTCTACTAGCAGCATACAGAACCACGCCGGGGGAGTACTTAAGACAGATCCAGGAATAAAATGTGCGTAACTTCAAGGAATCAAACGCGCGTCGATACACTGGCTCGCGAAGCTACAAATAAGAAGAACTGAAATATTGGGAATAAATGCAAATACGAAAGACGAAATCCAAAAAGAAGTTACCATTTTGTGGCACAATAACTGGAAAAATAGCAAAAAATCGTGAAAAACTTGAACTTCAATTCCTAATATCCCGAAAGGACTACCCTGGAAGAATCCATGAAGAGAAAGAGCAATTCCTTATTGAACATGGACCTAATGATAATAAAATTATTACTCATGCAATTCCCCGGGTTGTAACTGTGGTGAGGAGGAAATTCCAGAATACGCTATATTTGAATGAAAATATTATCAAAGTCTGGAGATGCTGAGGAAAGGCCTGCGAAATTAGGAGAAGGAAACATCCAGATCTAAGAGTGCAATTGGATATACTTACTTCTGAAATTTCGTGGATTAATATACTAGACTTGTTTGCATGGGTGATAGGAATGATCTTGGTCTTACAGTTCCTATTATAGCATGATTGATGATATGCACTTCATGTTAACTTTCTGCGATTCAGAAGCATTCTTCTTTGTCGTTACAATATCCATAAAGACTTAAAATGAGGTTTTGCCCGTCAGACTTGCTATCAATGAAATCTGGATATATATATATAAATACTTCATTCATAAGTCATTCTCTGTACGTCTTCTCATATGATGTCGGCTGTATCTAATACTATCCTTAACACTCCAGTAACAGGATCAGTTTTACTGTCGTTGTATCACTCTTCCGATAATCGGTATCTTTTAATTCATTCATAGTGAACTGGCATTTGCCCCTGTTATGTAATCACATAATATACAGAATTGATTCCCCTGTTTCCATTTGCGTCGAGCCGCGAGTTCTTCAATTGTTTAGTTTTAAAAATCATTGGAACCATTTCCGTACCACTTTACTTTTGGTACCACAATATTATTCACAATAATAAGCCTAACTCTTTCTCCCCACTCTTCATTTCGTAAGTAACATTTCTTGATAAGATGTTCTCTCATTACTAAAGTCACAACCATATGAAAACACTTATTGTGCTCTGATGCAGTTTCAATACTGAATTATTTTTCACACATGAAGCAATTCACTTTAAATCGAACGTTGTTTATGAGTTAATTATAAAAGCTCAAGATGTTAAAAACTAGGATGGGATATCGGTCTACATTGATTTATAATAAGCTTTGATACTAGCATGACTTATATAGCTCTGCACTCACGCGCTGTAAACCTGAATAGTACATTCTCCTTCCAGCTTTTCATGCAGTCCATCGTTTCATTTCACACTAACACCAATAGTGTCCGTAACTATCTTTTCACTATTGCATTTTCTCTTTCAAGAACATACAATAAATCAAAATGAGCCATTCTTCATTTATTGCGTTTCTAATCAATAAGTAATTTGTTAAGTTAAATGCATCCCTTGCGCAACATAAATTTTCACAAAATCCTTGCAATTTCTTTACGACGGTAATCAATTAACACGTTCTGTAAGAAATTAATAAATATAATCTACAGTATTCAATTGACAATACAACATCAACGAATGTAAGTTATAACAAACATTTAAATTACCAACTAAATTTAATATCTAACTACTGTCATAGAGTTATTAAAGACTTCTCCAAATAATATTAAAATGTATTTTCAAGTGTACAAACGAGAATGTTAAAATGTACAAAAGAGTTAAATATATAGCTATATTTCATTAGGACGAAAACGGAGGACAGATTAATTCACTAATATATGAAGTATTCAAAACATGATTTAATATGCATTCCAGAAAGCAGAGAGAAATAATATCTAAATAGGTCAATGAAAGGTATGTTACATGCAGGTGTTAGATTGTTTGAGCATGTGAGTGTGAGAATATCAAAAGACTACAATTAAGTGAAAATCCGTTTACAGTATAAATGGATTCCAAATTTTAACGTAATCAGAAGAAAAGCTTCAAAGAAAAACAATTAATAAAGAACGTGTTCCAGGTATTTAAGAATCAAGGATAAATTAGGATCAAACAGGAAACCCATTCCATTCTTCTTTAATATTGATACAATTGTTAGTGGTGTGAACGGAAAGAAACCAACCAAATTAGAACTGAATATAAATACAGACTTCTAGTGTATTTAGGCACTCGCTCTCTTACTATTACCCTGAGAGTGGTGCTACTCGAAGTTCTTAGTGCTATACTAAGTCACTTTATTCGAAACCAGCTCACGACGAAGTTGAACTTGATAAGATCAGATTTTAACATTATCAAGATTCTTTTATTCTTCACTGGACGATTACATTATCGAACTTTACAAACGCACAGTATTTATTATACTCAAGTGACAATGAACAGTAATTACCATCATTGCAAGTTAATTCTGATTTCATCTTTGGGAAACGAACATTAAAATTCCCAAACATGCTCGAAGTCTAAACCCATGATAGTGTCAACTCTCACATCAACGACAAGTTAGTTGAGAACTTTATGATTATGATTTCTCTATGTACATTCTCTCTCTGCTTTGGTATTGTTAGAATACTTCAGGATTTGTTATACTAACTGAATAGAACAATTTCTTATATTTAAGGTACTCTTTGATAGAGAACATTGCTCACATCCGTGATAAGTTGTAGAAAGTTAATATTAAATATATTTTTTGCAATCTTACTTAAACCATCTCGTATTATTTATTAATGTCAGTAAGGAAAACGCTGAATGCTCAGGTTAAGTACGTCACCCAGCACCAAGAGCAATCCTTTTCATTTCAATGTTAATGCTAAGCGAGTTGTACTTCAGTCTACAGGTATGTCCTTTACATGATGTCATCATCATCATCATCATCATATTCAGCCGTTTTCTATCCACTGCTTGATGAAGGCATCCCCCTTTTCTTTCCACATATCTCGGTCTGCTGATATTCTCATCCATGTAGCTGTGCTGCTCCTGAAAAAAAGCTTGATTTCATCTACCCATCTTACATTTTGGCGTCGTCTCGGTCGTTTCTTTTCTCTAGGAATCCACTGTAGCACATTTGTCGTCCACCTTCCATCTCTTCGTCTAGCTATGTGACCGGCCCATCTCCACTTCATCTTCTTCGCAGTCTTGATTACATCCCCTACATTTGTTTGTGTGCGAATCCATTCATTTCTCTTCCTGTTCATCCTGGTTATTCCTAGCATGCACATCTCCATTGCTCTTTGTGTGACTCAATCTTTGAGTCGTTTGCGCATTCAATGTCCAAGTTTTGCAGCCGTACATCATTACAGGTAAGGCACATTGATTATAAACTTTACGCTTCAGACACATTGGAAGTTTGCTTTCGAAAATAAAGTGTAGTCTTCCAAAAGAACTCCACGCCATTTTACATCTTCTATTTATTTCATCAGTCAACTTTGCATTCGATGTTTTAAGCTGGCCTAACTAAACATACTCATCAACTATGCCTATTGTCTCTCAGTTAATCTTCACTTCCTTCTTTTCAGCATGTTGGTTGTACATTACTTTTGTTCTACTTAAGTTCATTTTAAGGCCTATTTTCGAACTCTCGTTACTCAGTTCTTCCATTCTGCTCTGTAGTTCTTCTGCATTTGAAGCAAACAGGACTATATCATCAGCGAACCGTAGGTGATGAAGATATTCGCCATTAATTTTAATTCCAACTTCATCCCAGTTTAAATTCTGGAACACTCTCTCCAGGACCGCACAAAACAGTTTTGAAGAAATTGAATTTCCTTGCCTTACCCCTTTTCCAACTTTAAATTTTTCACTGTCTTGATGCAGTCTAATGACAGAAGTGGCAGTCGAGTAAATATCTCGCAGTAACTTGATATATGCACTTTCGATACCTTAATGTTCAAGTGATTTAAGTACTGCTGACAAGGAGACCGAATCGAAAACTTTTTCAAAATCTATGAATCCAAAACGTAGTGAAAGTTCATATTCATTAGTCCTTTCCATAACTTCATTCAACGTTTGTATGTGGTCCATTGTGCTAAATGCACGACGAAATCCGGCTTGTTCTCTTCCCTGGTTAAAATGTAAGTCTCGTTCATTACGATTCAAAATAACTTTGGTTAACATTTTGTATAGGACTGACAGTAAACTAATTGGTCTGTAGTTTTCGACGCGTTTTTCTTCCCCGTTCTTGTACAACAAAATGATAACTTCATTGTTCCAACTTGAGGGTATTTATCTCTTCCTCAGGCACATCGAGAATAATTTAGCAAGTACCTCTTTCATTTTTTCACCACCCCATTTAAACATCTCTGTTGTTAGTCCATCTTCTCCTGGTGATTTTCCGTTCTTGATCCCTCGAAGTACTTTATCCACTTCTTCTTTCATTACGTCTGGGACTTCTACATCATTTTCTTCTAAGTCTTTATTTCCTAGCTCGTCCTCGGAGTCATAATATTCTCTGTAGAAATTATCAAATATGTTTATAATTTCTTCCTTATTTAGTGTTAAGGTCCCGTCTGGTCTCTTAACTGCAATTATTTGCTTTCTTCCTATCATGAGCTGATGTTTGGCTATCTTCAAACTCTTATTTTCCTCGATTGTATTTCTAACACGATTCTCGTTATATCTTCGTACATCCTCTCTTATTTTCTTTCTTACTGTTTTATTTAGTTCTATGTACTCAATTCTCTTTATGCAATTTTCCTCTTCTTTCATTTCTCTTCGTTTCTTCATCAAGAGTTTAGTCTCTTCTGAGATTTTGTTCTCTTTTTTCTTTCTTGTACCTGCTATCTCCTTGGCTGTTTCTCTTAATATCTCAGGCAGTATTTTATTTCTGCTATCGATGTCTTCTTCATCCTCTAACTTTTCCAAGGCGCTGAATCTGTTGCTTAGTTCTATCTCGAATATCTGTCTGTGTTTTCCAAGATTTTCCGGATCTAAAACTGACGGTTTTCCTCTGATAAGCTTCTATCTCTCTAGTCTAGTATTTAGTTTCAGCTTACATCTCACCATCCTATGATCACTAGCGATTTTGAAACTGTTCAGAACAGACACGTCTTGCAGAATTTCCCTGTTATTTGATAGAACGTAGTCTATTTCGTTTTTGGTCCCATTTGAGCCTTTCCATGTCCACTTCCTCTGAAAAATGTATTGGAAATCAACAGTCTGTTGGCTTCTGAGAATTCCACTAACTTCTCTCCTCTCTTGTTTCTTTTGCCAAATCCAAAGTTTCCCACTTTCGTGTCACTGCTCTGCTTGGTTCCTACTTTCGCATTGAAGTCTCCCATTACAATTTTGTAATGCGATTTGCTACTATCCAAAATCTTCTGAATCTCCTCGTATAGGTCTTCGACTTCCTCCTCCGGGTGCGAGGTTGTTGGAGC
>JAGDQP010047223.1:0-15086 GCA_022664845.1 Lepisma saccharinum
TTACATGCTGTCACCAAGGAACTTGGCTCATCCGTCTCCCATTTCACACCTTTTTAGGGCTAAAGAACTTGGCTCCACTTTTTGCACCTCTGGTGTTTTTGTTCAGATTGATAATAGATCACCGTCAATCAAATAATAATATTTACTTCCCTCACCAATTAACCAAAATCTAAGTCACTTATGAATTTATCTTTTTAAAAAATACTGCTCAAATATTAAAGAAACCTCAAACCACATTTCTTCCAATCAAATAGATAAATAACCCATTGAACAAGTAAACTCACATGCAAATGATAAAGAGGAAAACGGAATTCCGGACAAAGAGACCGAATCAGGGAATTTGAACAATAGTGAAGTAGAATCCAACACAAAATTGGTAACCTTAATACGAAACTTCAAGAATGAGCTAATGAATCCATTAGTTTTACAGAGAATGTCCGGTTAATTACTAGCGGTATCACTATTGAATACATGCGGTATAAGGTGGGTTTCATACAAACGGGAGACCATTTTCGTGAAAATTATGACTACAATACACAATAAAAAGCATGCACACCCTCAAAGTTACAAATACGGAAAAAAAAAACACTAAACAAATATGTCTGCGGTATTTGCAAAATTCAGGGACAACGAACAGCAGCAATCAATTGCACTCAGAGACCAACAGAAGGACAAAATTTACAGACCTGTTAGCAAATCAAAATGCAAAACAGCTTACTCAGAATATCTGAAATCGGATCAAACAACACCCTCTAACGCTCAACTAAATATTCCAAATATTGAGACTTCAATTACGTCCAACAATGAAACTGCAATTATTTAAAATATAGAGAGTATTATTAACAAAACAATGAAAGAATTTTCTGACAATGTAATGAAACGGGTTTCTACAGTACTGATAATCATAGTACCACAAGATGTTGAATCTTTCACTAATTCAGCTATAAATTCTGTATAGCCTCTGAACATTCTCCAATGTAGCTAAAACATTCTGAAATCCATATAGGAAAACTCATTTCGTTTCACTTACTGAGAAGTGAAGAAAAGACCCTGTGGAAATCATAGTCTAATCTACACTAATTTCAGTCATATTAAATAATAAGAGCCGAACATTTTCAAAATCTTTAAACTTTCATACAAACTCATGCACGGTGGAAACCAGATAAGATGGAACAAGACTCACAAATAAAGGCTGGCTAATTAGTAACTTAAAAACAAAAGATTCCTCATAGAGTCCCACATCCTATAAACAAATAGAATTAATTACTTAATCCAATTTTACCCGCTCTCGAGCCATGGTTCCGCTCCAATTCTGTCCTTTTTTCCTCTCCTACCATGTGAAAACGCTATTGTGGAATGTAAACACTTTTGTTTTGTGTGTGTGAAGTTCCTGTGCACCTGTCTTGGTTTTAATACGTGTTCTTCATCTCTTTTACCATCTTTAAATATATATATGATCATCATCATATTCAGCCGTTTTCTATCCACTGCTAGATAAAGGCCTCCCCCTTTCTTTCCACATGTCTCGGTCTGCTGCTATCCTTATCCATGTAGCTCCTGAAAAACGCTTCATTTCATCTACCCATCTTACATTTGGATGTCGTCTCAGTCGTTCTTTTTCTCTAGGAATCCACTGTAGTACATTTGTTGTCCACCTTCCATCTGCTCGTCTAGCTATGTGACCGGTTTATCTCCACTTCAGCTCCTTCGCGGTCTTGATTACATCCTCTACCTTTGTTTGTGCGTGGATCCATTCATTTCTATTCCTGTTCTTCGTAGTTATTCCTAGCATGCATCTCTCCATTGCTCTTTGTGTAACTCTTAATCTTTGCGTTGTTTGCGCTTTCCATGTTCAAGTTTCACAGCCCTACATCATCACAGGTAAGACACATTGATTATAGACTTTACGCTTCAGACACATTGGTAGTTTGCTTTTGAAAATGAAGTGTAGTCTTTCAAACGAACTCCACTCCATTTTACATCTATTTATTTCATCCGTCAACTTGGCATTCGATGTTTTGAGCTGACCTAGATAAACATACTCATCAACTATGCCTACTGTTCCTCCGCTAATCTTTATTTCCTTCTTTTCAGCATGTTGATTGTACATTACTTTTGTTTTACTTAAATTCATTTTAAGGCCTATTTTCGAACTATCATTACACAGTTCTTCCATTCTGGTTTGTAGTTCTTCTGCACTTGAAGCAAACAGGACTATATCATCAGTTGAATCCAACTATATCCCCGTTTAAATTTTGGAACACTCTCTCCAGGACCACAGAAATCAGTTTTGGAAAAATTGAATCTCCTTGCCTTACCCCCTTTCGCTCAGTTTAAAAATTTTAACTTTCTTGATATAGTCTAATGACAGATGTAGCAATCGAGAAGACGTTTCGCAGTAACTTGATGTATGCACTTTCGATGCCTTGATATTCAGGTACTGCTGCTAAGGAGACCGAATCGAAAGCCTTTTCAAAATCTATGAATCCCAAACATAGTGGGAGTTCATATTCATTAATCCTTTCCATAACTTCATTCAATGTATGTATGTGGTCCATTGTTCTAAATCCCCGGCGAAATCCGGCTTGTTTCCTTCGCTAATTAAAATCCAAGTCTCGTTCAATATGATTCAAAATAATTTTGGTGAACATTTTGTATAGAACTGACAGTAAACTAATTGGTCTGTAGTTTTCGATGCGTTCTTTGTCCCCTTCTTGTTCAATAAGATAATAATAACATTATTCCAACTTGACGGTACTTCTCTCTTCCTCAGGCACATCGAGAATAATTTAGCAAGTTCCTCTTTCATCTTTTAACTACCCATTTAAACGTCTCTGTTGTGACTCCGTCTTCTCTTGGCAATTTTCCGTTTTTCATCCCTCGAAGTACTTTATTCACTTCTTCTTTCATTACATTTGGGACTTGTACATCATTTTCTTCTGAATTTTCATTTCCTAGTTCTTCTTCGGAGTAATACAGTTTAACAAAAAGGAATACTTTTCTTTGTAATGTTCTTTCGTGCAACTATGATATCATAGGAATTTGTGAAAGTTGGCTTCATTCCGGAATATTTGACAGTGAATTTTTTGATGATAGATATTGTGTATTCAGGTGCGACAGGAGAACAGAGTTATGTGGCAAGCAGAGGGGGGGAGGAACATTACTAGGCGTAAAAAAGAACAAATTCAAAGTGAACTTCATAGACTGCTCTGAACTGGGGATAGACTGTGTGTTAGCAAAAATTTCATGTCAGACAATAAGCTTTTATCTCTGTGTACTATACTTTCTTCCTACCTCTGCTACCGAGGTATATGATAAGGTATTTCAATTCATTGAGACAAAGTGTTTACGGGGTTGCTCCATTCTCGTACTTGGGGATTTTAATTTATCAGATGTAAATGGTAGCGAATTCAATTTCACCGTAGCACCTAATAAGTATTAAAGCCTACACATGTCACTCTATGAATTACACTCAATTAATGATATAGTTACGGAAGAACATTAGATTTAGTACTCATCAATTTACACTCTGTTACCGTAAACAAAGAAATCTCCCCTTTAGTAAAGGAAGATGTATATCATCCTGCTTTATACATAAATATAAAAGCAAAAAGTAGACAAACGGCGAAAATACACAGCAAGGTATCAGGATTTAACTATAGGAAGGCAAAATTTATGCAAATTTATTATGAGTTTAAGCAGACAAACTGGCATGTTCTTAATAAACATTCTGATGTAAGCGTGGCAGTTGACCACTTCTATGATATCATATTTGAAATATTTAATAAATGTATCCCTAAAAAATACACTCAAATCGGAATTATCCATGCTGGTTTATTGCAGATATAATAAAGAAAATTAAAAGAAAGGCGTATCACCACAAAAAGTACAAAGCTAATTGAGGTAATTCTCATTATCATTATCAAGAATTTTGTAAATTAAGAGCGGAGGTAAAGCATGAAATCAAAGCTGCGCACAATAATTAAATCAACTTGTCTGAATCTGCAATTGAAACCAATCCAGCTCAATTTTTGGACTTCATGAAACAGAAGACTCGTCATTTAAATGGTAATACACTAACATATAATGGCCGGATGTTAGAGACCGACAACGAGATTGTGAATTCCTTTGCTGAGTATTTTCAAAGTGTCTACAAGAAAGAACATACACAGGGTAATTACAAGCAAACCGAAACGCTTAAACTGAGCAATAATTTAGATCAACTTGAGGTCTCACATATTGAAATGCGAGAAATACAACATGCAATAAAAAAGTTAAAATCAAAAGGAAGTACAGGCCCTGATGATATTCCGCAATATATAGTAAAGGGCTGCGAAGAGCCCCTATTGGCACCACTTTATACCATTTTCAACCTAATAATCACTTGTAATGTGTTTCCGGATAAATGGAAAACAACAAAAATTTGTCCCATACCTAAAGGCAATAGCAAATCTGAAATAAAAAAATTATAGGCCAATTGCCATATTATGCACATTTGCCAAAGTATTTGAATCAATATTGTACAAAAAAATCAGTATTCATGTCAGACCATCAATATCAGAATTTCAACATGGTTTCCTCAGTTTCAGATCAACTGTAACGAATCTTTGCCTCATTACTGACTACATAACTTCAGCCTTAGCAAAGTCAGTGTATATTACATCCACTTGCTGGCCCTGATCTAAGGCATTTGACACAGTAAATCACTGCATTCTTACGGAAAAACTTAGGCAATTTTATTTTTCCCCAGGTCTGGTTAAGTTATTTGAGTCTTATTTTAGTGATCGTAAACAATATGTTGTTTACAAAGGTGGAATATCCAAAGAATATCCTGTATCTTCCGGAGTACCTCAAGGGTCGAACCTAGGACCCCTGTTATTTTTATTGTTCATTAATGATCTTCCTGCATGTATCAAAACACCTAACAAACTTTTATTTGCTGACGACTTAAAAATTTACTCTACCATCAATTCAATGAACGATTGTGAAAATCTACAGCTTGACATAAACGAAATAGTTAAATGGTGTAGGAATAACTCACTTGAAATTAATGTTCACAAATGTAATGTAATGTCATTTACGAGACGTCAGACAGCCGTGCATTTCAAATATAAAATTAATAACACGCCTCTACCATACCCCAAAACAATAACGGATCTAGGTATAATATTCGATTCCAAATTGCTTTTTGACATTCATGTAGACAAAGTTGTTAATGAAGCGTATAGAAATCTGGGATTAATAATAAGAATGGGAAAGTATTTCAGGAAGACAGAAACTCTCATGCGTCTATTTCAGACATATGTAAGATCAAAAATTGAATACGCTACCATTATCTTGAATCCAAGCACTCCACATAGTTCAGACAAGCTGGAAAAAATTCCAGCAAAATTCCTAAGATTCCTGATATATATAGAAACAGGCGTTTATCCGAGAACTGATAGCAAATATATATATATTAAATACAAACTTTAACATGATGAGTCTTGGGAACAGACGTACTCTTTATGAAATGATTTTTCTATACAAAGTGTTTACAAATAGAATAGATTGTATAAATCTGCTCTCAAACTTTCAGATACATGTCCCATCAACCAAAACCAGAACAAAAAACTCAGGATTCTTTTATTATAAAAAACCGCGAACAAATATTATGCAAAAGTCACCAACTTGGAGAATGAGCGCAACCTATAATGACATAAGTAAAAGAGTCGAGGAAATTGATTTTCATAACATGAATCTTAAACAAATTCATAACATTGTAAAAAAAATACTGTATGTTGATTGTACTCCTAGCAGTGACAATAATCTAAAATATGGAACATTGTAATTAGGTTCTCCTGTTGTGTTCTAAATAAATAAATACATCTTTGTAGAAATTTTCAAATATTTTTACAATTTTCTCCTTATTCGTGTTACGGGCTCGTCTGGCCTCTTAATTGCAACTTTTTGTTATTTTTCTATCATCAGCTGCCGTTTGGTTTTCTTCAGACTTTTGTTTTTCTCGATTATATTTCTAACAAGATTTTCGTTATATCTTCGTACATCCTCTCTTATTTTTTTCATCCTTACGGTTTTATTTAGTTCTATGTACTCGATCCTCTTTATGTAACTTTCCTCTTCTTTCATTACCCTTTTTTACTTCATCAAGAGTTTAGTTTCTTCTGAGATTTTGCTCTCTTTTTCTTTTTGATGCCTGCTATTTCCTTGGCTGTTTCTCTTATTATCTCAGTCAGAATTTTATTTCCCCTATTGATATCTTCTTCATCGTCTAGCTCTTCCAAGGCGCTGAATCTGTTGCTTAGTTATATTTCGAATATCTGTCTGTTTCACTAGATTTTCCAGATCTAAAACTGATCTAGGTTTTCCTCTGATAAGCTTCATTCTCTCTAGTCTAGTATTTAGTTTCAGCTTACATCAGCATACGTTAACCGGTTCAATGCAAGTGGTAGGCTCGCGTTCTTCAATGCATCATATGCGTCAGATCAAGAGAAGGCTTATCTTTTATTTCTCAACTACTTTATACGCCCTGCAATAATGATCAAATCTTTCTAAATAATTGCTTGTATTAGGTTCCTTGATGTTCAATTGTTTAAATAAAGGAATTCGTTGACCACATCTTCTTGATTCCTGAACTAAAGTACGCCACTGTAAAATGTATTAGTTCCGTGTCTACCTAGAAATAACTAATATGCACTACAAAGGAGTAAGGTTCGTAGGCGAAGATGTAAACGCAATCCTTCTTCTTTATAGAACATTCACAAGAGAAATACACATAGATTGATACTCCTGACATGAACATTATCGTCTAGCAAGCATACCATATTAGCCACATATAGAACAACATTTTAACTATATTCAGACGAGCATCTACTACGTATTCATCCATCGGTTCCCTTTCTGTAATCCAATCAAATCAAAAGACTCCATTATAATATCTCAAAAAATACCTATTTAATTCAGTATGTCTGTCTTTTTATATCTAAAACAAGAGCACAGTTTGTTCTAAAATTTTCTTCTCGCGACATATTATTATTTGCGCGGCATTTATAACACCTTAGTAATACTAAAGTAAATGTTTCTACAGAACGCAGCAACCTAATGCAAGTTCTTAATGAGAGCAGAAAGATAGCATATTATTTCAACAAGGATCTACTTTTCTAATATATTATGTTTAGGTGTGCTTTCCTATTTAGATACATGTGTAACCCAATATTTAATAATGCTTAATATAAGTGTGTAAATGATTTCAGTAAAAAAAAAAAAAAGTTTTTTAAAAGTATTTCTCCTGTTACTAATAGATGACAAAATTAACATATCTAAAAAAATAGTTTGAAACAAGAGATATCGCCATATTTTGTTAAAAGCATTGCTTCAAATTTTTAGACAGCATTTTTGTACTCTTTCGGAAATGGTAGAGATCAAAATATGTAAAGCTTTATTTCTTTCTTACTTTACGCTCTACATAACAATGCATTAAAGGATGAGTTGGAAATGAAGTTATAAACATAACGTATGTTTGTGTAAGTCAATAAAAACGACAAATAATGTTCAGTTACTATGATTGGATTATGTTAACATTTGTTATTTGTTTTATGAATTTATAGACTAACAATTCAATTATAATAACCACCAAAAAGATATGTTCATGATATAATCTATATTTCTGTCTGCTCTGTACGCACAATATTATATTCTAACTTCCACTATTTTTTCGCTGTGTTAAATATTTTGAAATGTTCTTAAAAAGCATGATCGTGTAAGATGCCGTATATACCTTAATAGAACTAGATAACACATATAACTAAACGTCAGTACTACTATAGGTTTTTAGATTTGGACTTCGTCAAGCGTCTTTCAGTGTGCGGCGTCTTTTAAAATAGCTTGACATCCAAGAAGGGCATGTTTTGTTAGCTCTATAGTGTTCGTTAATTTTAATATTGTCTGTAAAACTCAGCTACCTCTTATTTCATAAGTGTACTAATTTTGCAGAAGACTTACTACATTTACATGTAATGAGATGAAACATCTTACTATGTATCCATTTACGCATTTGAGAAAGAGTTATTTTGTCACTGCTTCGATTTTGTAAATCTTCCTTCTTCTGAACATTCTGGTATTTTCTCAGAACAGAAGTTGCATGTGCCATTATAATTTGAATAGCCAATTAAAAAAATGGTATATCCAAAATTGTAAAAAAAAAAAGAAAATGGTATCCCTTCATTCTTTATATCGTATAAAGAAACCATTATATAATTTCTACGCAACTAAAGTTCTTACTAGTTTCCCTCTATTCTTTATAGCTTCCAATATTATTTCTATTTTTTTCAGTATTTTTCCTTCTTAGATCTAACTTCTGTACGTGAATTATATTTCCATTCGTCTTGTGGTCCACATTTTTTTATTATTTTAATATACTTCATCACACCTCAGTAGAATATACCTTTCACTTCATACAATATAGTTAAACATAAAACATTTTCACACCTCTTTCTTCACTAATCTACAGAACTGAATAAACTAATTTTATTTATGTCCTTAAGCCTATTTTGGGTCAGGCTGATACTTGGTATGGGATAGGATGTTAGGAAGAAGTTGGTCATGTCGTAGTTTGAAGGTACCATTAAGTTAGGGTTGATGTGCTAATTCCTTCGCATGTTAAGGAAGGGAAGACGAACAGTCGAGTGCAGTACGAACACTACACTTTAGGGGACCATTGGAAGATTTTAAATAGTCTGGATGGTGCATGAATTTTTCTGTCGGGATGTGATAAAAAGGGCGTCTACGTGATTTCTGAGGTTGTTCGAATGTGTACGTTCTAATGTTTTCCACGTGGCTTCATGGTTGTAAGAGGTTACTGCTACAGTGGAAAATTTTCCGTACGTACAGTGGGCGAAAGATTAAAATCAATATAACCTATTGCCAGAAGAACATGATCCTGGAGCCGTTTTACTACCATGACATACCATGCTTGTATTGCAGCGGTACATCTTGTGTTGGTATTCACCAGGATAGAACCTTAACAGTGTCGCATCTGATCGGAAGGCACGAGGAACGGGATATCATGCCAATCGCTTTACAGACATTCCTGTGAAATTCTTTGATACTTCTTCCGTGGATTTCGATGGATTTCCGTTTTTGAAACGAGCTCTGGGATGTAGACAGCCTCGCACATTGGACGCTCTGTGGAAAGTTTTCCAACTTGATCAAAGTGTTTAGCAGTGAACTCTCCTGCAGCGGAAGCTCAGATGCAGGACGATCGCTGAAAGGCAGGCGCATTTCTTAATTTTGTATAGACACCAATTTCACTATCATAACCATGAACTAATCTTCTGTATATAAGACTTTTGTGATGCAGTCTTCAAGCTTATGTTGAGTTTTTCTACACTGGAAACCATTCTACATGTTACCATGTGTTTGCACCATTCTTCGTTATTAGTGTGAATTCGGTAAATAAATTACAAAGAATAGAGGTAATGACTCAGAGAGGAAACACCGATAAAAGAGGTGTATACGAAGAAAAGTAACGAACACTAGTCAGTGCATAGACAGCTTCAGACCCATTGTAGTTAACCAAGATAGATTTCTACATCTTACGCACTGAGCAAGGAATGGCACTGTTAACAGAAGACAATAATAGCTGCAACCCAGAAGGAAGAGCTAGGGCCAACTTAAAAAACAACAAAATGCGCAATGGAAACTGAATTTCGATGATCATAGGATGGATGGATCAAGTAAGAATGGATTTTTCATTATAATGGATAAAATGAGTTGATGATTCTTCCCAATTAGAGTCTTTCCAATATCGCTTCTTGATCCCAAACGAGAATCAGGTGGATCATGCTTGTAAGTATGAAAAACTGATTGGTAATAAATGTTGTTAATAATTAAAGAAAACTTCTTAATATGCAAAATATCCAAGCCAAAACTTTTATGAATTTTACAGAAATTGAAGACTTCAGACAGTTTCGTTACCTAATTCACACTATCCCTTGGATATGGAGTAAGAAGTTTGCTTCTGTATCTACTCGTGGCATAAGTTTTGTCCCTCATACAAAGACGGCTAGTGTGTAGAAAAATGACAATGACAAATCGTGAATATATGTTTTTTTTATTAATTACTGTCTATGCAACATACATGATATTTATA
This sequence comes from Lepisma saccharinum, assembly GCA_022664845.1. Lineage (NCBI taxonomy): Eukaryota > Metazoa > Arthropoda > Insecta > Zygentoma > Lepismatidae > Lepisma > Lepisma saccharinum. Next base: position 10,151 of record JAGDQP010047223.1, read on the forward strand.
TTATTAAAAATGTCCACCCTTTGCCTTGACATATTTATCAAGATATCTGGACACTTTCTTATCGCCGCACGCACCATCTCTAGAGAAATCGAGATTGCTGTCTTCACCAAATATGTTTTCAAGAATTCGATACTTCAATTCCGTTTAGAGCAAACCTTCTCCTCAAAAATTATCCACACGTAAATGTCCAGTGTTTCATGTGGACCAATTTTCAGTGGATGAACTCGGACCCGTAGCTCTGCAACCAGCGTTTCGGGCATATTGCTTTGTGGACTGGTACTGAATTCTGCTGGAATATCCAGTGCTTACCCGCAAACAAGGTTGGGCTTAAGGAATTCAGTACCTTCTCCAGAATAAAGCTTTTGTAGTTACTGGCATGTGTTTTTATCCCCTGCTGGCAGAAATAGAATTCGGTAAGACCCTTGTACGCCTCTCCTCATCAAACCACCACTGATACCGGGTGGTGACCTCTTTCAACCTTGGAAAGTTTGGCACCGGCTTAACAAGAGATATGAACGTAAACAATGCCAATTTGCCGGTTCAGTTTGTCTTCCACTATCACTGCACCTTATATACTATAGCATGGAAGGTGAACAAGGGACATAACTTATGTCGAGACTAGGTAGATGTGAGAAACACGAAAACATTAATTTGGATGGCCGGTACCGGAATTTCATACCATAGTCTTACCAATTTGCGTATGGAGTACTCTTTCATCAAGACACCTTGTACGATGTGAACTGGTAAAAATTAAGAAACTGTTAGAATTATAGTGTCTAGCGTTGAGAGACAAATAAGAGAGAGTTTCTCGCCTTAAAGTGATATCAGGTAGAAATTGGAATGAACCAAAATGTTGCAACTTATAAAATTCAATTTTTAATCAAAGTAACTTTGAGAAATATTTACCTCATGTTGATTGTGTCTAGTGGTAAAATATTGCCAATACCATTACAGATACTTACTTGAGTTTAAAGGAGGACAATCAGCTCGGTAAATGTCCTCTCGTAAGCAGATCCACTTATGGTCTCTTTGTCTCACAATCTTTCTTTAACCACTAACTGACACTGGGAGACCATGAGAGGGAGACCAGGCAAGAGATGCTGATAAACTGGTCTGTGACTTTATACTGTAAATAGCCCTGTGTTTCCTCCAGGTAAGTGAAATGTCTTAGACTTGAACCACGGACGCATAATGTAGATCATTAAAGCCCAAGGCAATTGGCCCATATTGACTGTCGTAAAGGATTCCCCCTCTCCCTTCTTTTTACTCTCAAACATTTCTTCTGTCTTCTCCTTCTATGTTCCATTTTCGTTCCTGTGAGAACACATCGTTCGGCATGAGTCACTATAGAAAACGGATGGCAAAAGACTCTCTTTAACTACATCATTTTTATATATCTACGAAGGGCTGAGATAGGATAGTTGAGGGAGTGGGAGCCTTATATAGCTGAACTTTGTAGTTACAGAGCACCAATGAAGTAAAGGACAGAACTTAATGAAAACTATTAAATTGGTTTAGGTACCTCATTATTTCCAGCAGTAAGAGGTGCTATTGCTGTTAATAGTTTCGAACCCTGTGGAAGCTTTTAGGAAAATGTGGTGAACGAAAATAGCTTAAAAGGCCGGTAAAAAGAACGTAACAATGAGGAAGAAGGTGAAAGAGAGAGGGAATGAAGTAGGTTTCTCAAAGCAAATTTGGTCTATAAATCAGAAATGAAGAAAATGAGTGTGTGCTTTTACCATCGCTCCATATTTTTTTTCTTTCTTTTTGTGACGAAATCATCGAGCCATAAAAAGCACTATTGCCTTGAGACATCAAACCTTTTCATGGTAAAGTATCCAGACTATAATAATTAAATATCATTGTATCAATGTGATTTATGTGCAAATGTATATACATCTTTGTCCTCTCGTGACTCATTTGATTATGTTGGAAGTTTCTATAAATTTTCATTCATTTATGACGTCACGTAACCAGAGTGCGAAGAAAGTTGAACCTACTCTATTTGAAATTGAGAGGTAAAAAGTGCAAAAAAAAAATCTTGTCTGTTCAACTTGTTCATTTTTGCCTTAATCCTAGTTTTAAATAAAAAAAATGTATTGATTTTATTTGTGCGTAATGTACGAAAACAGTGTATTATTGCCATTAGTGTAGCATATTCAGAAACGCGAACTACGAACTGCGCAAACGCGAACTACGCAGGTTGTATCTTCACAATTTTCTTCAATCGGTGATTTGTATACAATGTAATCTGCCGATGTAAATACACATGCTCTCATAAAATTTACCATAAGAATACTGTTACATAAGACCTAAAGAATATTTTAGAATCTTTTGATATTTTTGTGGCAATATGAAGTTTGTCAAATATAAAATGGCTTTCTGTTTAGCTTTCTGAAATATATCTATAGTGGAGAAATGACTGGCAATGAATGATTCAATTGACTGCATTACTATTTCGTCAGGAGCTACACTCATTAAATTCTAAAAGAATATAGCTTAGCTTTAATTCCTAGTAACTTTGAAACTCAATAAATATAAATAAACAAATAGATAATGTGTATCATAAAATACTATAGTTAAATGTTATACATATTGATCTTAAAAGAATCTACATTCTTCGAAAGTAATAACTGTAGCTGAAAATAAAATAAGAAAACTATTTAGTAAAGCTAAGACTTAGTTTTTTGTTTGATAAAATTTTACTCAAACGAAATAACAAGATTTCAATCTATCAATAAACAAAGGCGGTATGTTTAGTGTTAAGTAAAGTGCCACCTGTGGTTAATTTACAGAATTTATGATTAAACTATTCAATATCTTTTCTTAAGTAAACTATAGTGTTATTTAGACCTGACTGGTGTCCAACACAAAACCTATTGTTACTGAGAGACAGACAGATGGCACCAGAAAAAGTACGACTGAAAATTAAAACTAATCTTTTCCTATAATCATTTTGATGACATTTATCGCATTCTCATTTTTCAGCTTTAATTTCTAAAACACCCTGTATTGCGAAATTTACATTTAAAATGTCTTCTATATAGACCATGTATCTGCAATACAAACAAAATCAACTGAAATATGTAGCAAATATAACGAATACTCGTAATAAATGCTGGTGCTATAACTTGTTAATAACGCATAACTGCAAATGAATTCCACCAGATCAGAAATAGCTTTGATCACTGTTGCATACAGAATTGCAGCTCGGTATGTTTTTATTACAAATAATTATGCACAAAGTATTTTTTTTTCTATAAAATATTATGTTTTAAAATGGACTAAAATAATCAGAGATCACTGCGGGTTGTTAAACAACGTTTACATGTTATTTGTAAAACTCTGGTCCCTTTAATTTCCACTTTCTATCTTTTTTCTCCCTAGCAAACATAAAAAAAAGTTTCTAGCTTTAAACAAAAAGGCTCTGGAAACGATTCTATAATAAAGAGCAAGTGTGGCTAAACACGAGCATAATCGAATTGTGTTCAGATCGGTAGAAGCTCGCATATGGAACATAGCCATATGTGCGATACGTAATTTACTTTCATGTGTCCGAACCACAGTTAAATGGTCCTTTTCTGAGTAAAATTGATTTGATGTTACCATTCCATACGTTTGTTCATTGCTGGGGTAAAAAAAAGAAAGAAAGGGCGAAAGAGAAAGACACAGAGAGATAGAGAGATAGATAGAGAGAGAGAGAGAGAGAGACAAAGAGGGTTTCATGTTGGCTTTGAGTACATATCAATGAATTGGTTCACTGAACTTGCGCCGATGAGATATTATATCACTGACATTGTTCATGTATTGGTCTATAGCATGTGCAACAGTGTGAGTGTGTTCGTGTGGGTGTGTTACTGAACGTGCATGACAAATAACAAAATATGCATTGTTGCTGCTTGTTTTTTTTCTTCATATACTGAAAGAAATAGTTAATTAAAGATAAAATTTAGTTTTGAAACTTGCTCTCACATCTAATATACTTCTATTATTCTTTAAACCCTCTGGATGCCTGACAATGTATCCAAAATAATGATTTATAAGGGGCTGTCAAATAAAATTCGGCAGTAGCTTTTACAAGAATGTAATACAATGATATGTTAATACTTCCTACCATCGACACTTGTTTTTACCGAAGTCAACTCAAAAGAAGATGTTTTCAATTCAATCTGTATATATTTTTCTTTATCTCAGTGTGCGAATTAAACTTTTTAGCCAGGGAGGATAAAACATAACGCAGGGATTTCAACTGGTAATATATATATATATAAAGGGAGCAAGAGAAGGAAGAGGAGAAGGAGAAGGAGGAAAGACATACAGTCCCAGTTTCCAATAGGGGATAACTAAATTAAACCAATCGTACTAAAAAAATTATATTAAGCTACTTCATAAACATCACAAAAGAAATGCGTTCGAAATAGGGAATAGTGAACGTGTACCCTTGTCACTTTCATGAAATTAGTTTCAACTTCTGCCAAATAAAAATGTTCCGATTTTCTATCTAATTTTGATCGAAACATCTTCTAGGGATAAGAAGTTTCCCCCTGACAGGGATGAAAAATAAATTTGTCAGAGTGGGGCATCGTCCCCCTCGTTAATTCGCACTCTGCTTTATGTGGTTACCATAACAATTTTTGAACAGACACACTGATTAATATTGTCATGAACTTTACGATATCCATGAGAGGTGATATTATAGTTTCAACCCGTCATTTGCAACACTTCTCAATCACCTGACAACCACATCACTTATCTTACTTAAGTGACATCATTGGCGACACTGTCCCAATCATCTTACAATCACGACACTTCTGTTACACAAGTGGCGACATTTTCGACATTATATACCTGCAGAGAAGGAGACGACCAGTAACTGTTTTCCTAATACCACCATTTTAATTTAATATATATATATATATATATATATATATATATA
>JAGDQP010047224.1:0-10064 GCA_022664845.1 Lepisma saccharinum
AAATAATTTTGTTTATGCATGACTAAAAAGAAAAGCATGAGGTGCGTTCTCATATACAGTCACTTTACAAATTCTCCAATTGTCACGCCCCATGCTTCTTTTAGTCATGTATAAATAAAATTATTTTTTACTTTTTAGTATGAATTGTTAAAGAAAAGCATGTCTTTAAAATAATTGTTTTTATGAATATGAAAACGAAATTCGACTATTTCAAAATCCTTTTATTATTGACCCAGACCACGTTCCTAATTGCATGCAATTCGAGTTCATTGAATTGCAAATTAATTACGTTTTGAAGGACAGTTTTAACAACAGAAATTCAGTTGTATTTTACAGTAGCCTCCCAAACACATTCCCCAGTATGAAAACCTTTGGTTTGAAAAGCGTTGTATGTACATAATTTAGTGGCACATATACAGGTCTCCATGACAGAACATTTTCACTCATGAATTTCTCATTAACGAAAAAGTAAGTACTGTTCTCGCCTTATGGTACATTACATTCTATGTTACGAATTTCTACTTGCAAATTTAACCCAGATATTGCCAAATTGACTAAAGATATCCAACCTCATAAGTCGCATTAAAGGAAATTGAAGATAAACATAATGCATAAATAGTTTCGTCTTTCAATAGTAACAAATTACTGTACATTCGGTGTTTGGTATGAAGATTATTTTAAAAATGATAGAACGAAGCAATTATGATACATTTTTTTTATATCAGGTTTTCTTAACAACAGCAATTACTAATATGTATGTAGTTTCAGCTTATTTTTTCGTTAATTCATGAGTAAAAATGTTTTGTCACAGATACATGTATACAGGGTTTCCGCCAGGATTTTCCGCTTTGGGGGGTGTAAAGTCAAAATTGGGTGTAAGTGAAATTTTGTACGGTTTCCATCGATTTTTCACAACAAAAAATTAAAGTTGGGGTGTGTTGTCGAGACTTCGGGGATAAACACCCCCACAAGGGGGTCTGGCGGAATCACTGTAGCACTTAATTATGTACATACAACACTTTTCAAACCAAAGGTATTCATACTGACCCGGACGGAAACCTGACCCGATTCACTCAGTCTGGAACTAAATGGACTGGAATTTCTGGCGTCATATTTACTGTGCTTTGGTCGTAACACCTCCGGTTCCTGCCACTCTTCAAAGAAAGACTGTTCAAGGAAATAACTGAAAACTTGTTGATGGTGTAGAATCCACTAATATAAATCATGAAACTCCTGACTTACCTGCGTTTGCTCCTCTTCCTAATAATTACTAGTTATGAGTACTGAATTAGAGATTAAATCAAGATCAAGACTAAATATTTTATAGATAGACAAAGGAAAGAAACTTTTACAAACTAATTTGCAATAAGACATTTCAGTTTTGTTTCCCCGTTGAGATCAGGAGTTTAGAGACTTCCCATTTCTCATTTGGTGCATAAACACTACTAATTCATTGGGAAATCAATTTAAATTGTACACTAAGGTGAAATCCAATCGTTTAGATAATTTGCGAAATTATGGGTATATATATATTGTTCTTTCAAAAAATCCGTCATGAACTAAAAGTCTCCTTACATTTTAACTGTAATACTTACGTGATATTTCCCATTGTCTCATCGTTTCTCCAGTAACTGGGTAAGAAATTTTTCTCTATTTGTGAAATTGGTATAAATGCACTCGAATGTTGCGAAATGTACACTAAGTAGATGATACATCCAAAACACTTTACTATGTTTGAACGAAAGTTAAGGATCACTGTGGAATTCATCGCACTACCACTAACATTAGTCTTCGTTATGAGCATGACCTTGGTTGTTGAATGTCAATTCGGGATTTGCGAAGCAAATAATCTTTTCGTTTTCTGTTAAGAATGCATTTCCATCACTTTACGAAACCACATGAGCTCTACTACGAGAAAGAAGGAACCCGCATGTGTGGAACGGGTTTGTTACAAGCAGAATGTCTAACCTGGAAGGGAGAGGAAATGGAGACAATGAAATTCTGTATAGAAAGAAAGCAAAGATAGAATTTCTAAATAATTACTAACGAGTTATCAAGGACAAAATGAAAAGTGTAACAGATTTTTGTCAATGCGGGTGCTACTCCACGAAATAATTTGGAAAGTAAATTTGTACGAAAGTTTTTCTTTAAATACGAATCTAGTTTAACTGAATACATAGTCCTAATTCATTGTCTACATAAGTAAATTCACCCTCATTATTTTGATGTGTCAAATTATCAGAAAACTTGTCAACCAATCACTTTTGGGAGATAAATGGAACTTTCTTCTCCCCTGTCAATTGCTAAGCAGATGGAAGGGGAAAGTGTATACCATAGTTTGGAGAAATAATGATTTGGTAGTTACTCGAATAAGCTCTAACTTGCGTGGGTGAAAGTTCCCTATCTCATTGCGTGTTCATATACTAATAATAAATAACATCAGTTTGTCTTACAAGAGAAACCCAGCTCCAAAGAGGAGAACCCGATTTTTGCGAAAATACCTCTATACCCTAATTTTAAGTCGATAAGGAAAGTTGTAGTAGTAATTTCAATTGTGTATTGCATTTTTAAATGGTTTGAATACTAGGTTATTCTAGATGCCCCAGAAGTTAGTAACCACCTAAATAATTTTGAATATATTTAATCTATCCTTGTAAGACTTTCACTAACTTATAGAATGCAAAAGTACCGTCTATTAGGCGTAGTTAATCGGACATAGAGTTCTACAAACATAATTCTCTTAAATAGAAAAGTATGTCAAGTGACATGTCGAAGACACTCGATAGGTTCTGTATAAAATTTTATTCCTATATCTGCAAGTGATTAGCTAAGGATACAACAGAAGTTTATAGCCACATGCATTTCACATCATTAAGTGGTATTGTAGTGGCAATCGTAACTTATGTTCTTTTATGCCCTCGGAGTTTAAAGAAAGTCACCGGTGTGCAAGAATGCCACCGTCAGTTTCTGTGCTACTAACTGTGGTACAGTGAAAGAACATAAAGTATTCTAAAACACAATATCTGGTAAATATTGCAAAAGCGAATCAAAAGACTATTACCACGCTTCTTACCACTGCAAATTTAAGGACCACACGTACTACAGTAGATCGCTGGCCAGGAGACCGTCAGCCTTTTCTCCTTTTTTCACAACATTACTTTTACTTGTTACTACTCATGACTAAATGGCCTTGGGGCGACCGAGAGGTTAGAGCGCTTGCTTCCCGTGCGCGTTGTCACGGGTTCAAATCCCGCCGGGGTTCATTGTACTGAGTGGCTCGGAGCTCACTTTATACAAAAAACTGTAAGTACCGTCGTTAGAAGCTCACAAGCTTGTTTTAGTACGTTAATAACAATGACTAAATGCTCTCTTTTTTCATCTATTTGTATTTTCAACATTTTATATATCCTTCACGCTATTAAATGTTGAGCGAGCAAAGACAGGTTACTGGTAAGGTTAGACTTTCCCCTCATAAAGTTTCCCTTTAGCTTTTTTCTTAATTCTCTTTTAAACAATATTTCAACAGCATTATGTTAGATGCATAACTTATTATTTTTACACGCAGGGGAGAGTGGGGTAATAACGAACACCCGCTTTCAAATTTTTCGATTGAAGATACAATGGTATTACAAGTGGCGGTATAACGTGCTTGCCTGTATTGAGAAACTTTCCCACCACACTAGTCCGCCATTACAAGGTTCACTGTGGGAGAGAAACTAAAAAATGTTGTTTTCGTGATTGTTGCTATAAAATTCTCTTGCTATAAAGTCCAAATATGCTATTTTACTTACATTTCTGACCACTTTAGTAGTCCTACTTATTGTAAAAGACTAGGGTAAAATGAGATAATTAGCACAATTTTGGGGGGAATTGGCATAAAATTCCAGGTAAAATGTTAGTGTGGATGTGAATGCAACTTGCGTGTTAATCACATGAAAACATGCATCATCAACAACTCAAAGTAAAATAAAAAAAATAAATAAAAAAAAAACCTGAGCCGCCTTAGCTCACCGTGGCAGAGCATTGGCGTAGCATTCGGGAGGTCGTGAGTTTGATCCCAGCGGTCGACCATTCTGCCTGAGATTTTTTCCAGGTTTTTTCCTCAGTCACACCAGGCAGATACCGAGATGGCACCTTCAACATAGGACCTGGCCGACGCCTTCCTGAATCCTTTCCCCTCCCCTATCCCGGTCTGAGCCTTAAATGCCTAAAGGCCACAAATAAAATTAAAATTCAAACCTCAGAGTAAAAAGTATTTTTGTCGTTGTATATTAACATGAAAAATAATCAAAATATAACAGGTGTTTCAGATGTGCTTATTAAGTATTAAGCACACATTTGAAAGATACATGTCTTAACAAGATTAGAAAATTCGTAACGTTAAAACAGAATATGAAATACTGATGCAATTAAATATTTTTGTAAGTTTTTCATTAAGTAAAGAAAAGTATTCTCAATTAGTTTACTGTCGAGTAAAGTAAAGCTACGATTTTCGAAAGACGACAATAAAGTCTGTTTCTTCAGTGAAAGATAATTTACATACGTACTAAAAAACAAGGAAATATACAAAACAATATTACACTTAAAAAATATTATTAACATTCTATTACTTTTAAAATTTAAATCAATTTTATATGCATTTGGCAATAGCGCGACCCAGAAAGAGACAGGGGAGAATGCATAAGGAGGACTTTATATTAGAAAACGAAAGAACAGAGATACTCTATAAAACTCCATACACTTTACAAATTGTTGGATTCTCTCTCTATACACAGAGAATCAGCAAGTGGGAGAGGCGTTGACATGTTCTTATTTTACGAAACTTACTTATATTTAATAGACAAATTATATTCCGGGATCTTTACGGACAAGGTTTAATTTTTGCCTGGGCACATGACGGCATTCCTCGTCAGTCCTGGTCAATCCGGGGCAGTTCGCAGTTCTAGGTTCCTCTAGGCCGAACTATGTGTTGAAGGAAAAATGCTTTAGAACACTGCGCAAGCTGCTATGCAAACGGCACCTTCCACAACGTGTCAGAGATCAGGAAAGGGGTATGAGAGATAGCCTTAATAGATTCCAGAAAACTGACTTGAATTCGCTTAAGTTCGTAAAAGCACCATCCAATCTCGAAGAGTTATCACAGTTAATCTGCGAAGGCGGAATTAAGTATCAACGAGGTGGTCACCAACCACTACAAACAATTAGTACCACAGTTGGAAGAAGAGCGAGAATTTACCTTGGAAGAATGATAAGGCCGCTTGGGCTCCGATGCTTTGAAGAAAGTTGTCCAACGCGCCAAGTTTCATGCGTTGGACTTCCTGAAGAGGAAGCTGCAATGTATCAACAAGATCAAGAAAACCGAAACGCATATTCCCAAAATGCAAAGAATACTCTAGAGGGACAAGTAGATACTGCATCCAAGACATTCCAGGAGGGACACCATAGAAGGCCTGCAATGTTGGGTAGTACCTAGGTACATTTTAGTTGCAGTACCTAGTACCTGTAACTAGGTACTCTTTTACTGTACCGAGTACCTGAATTTTAGGTACTTTTCTTATGGACTTCAGCTAATTAGTCGTAAGAGAAATTTCTCAACGATCGAGATTTATTTAGCCTGTATGAAAAAGAAAATATATTGTCCAATGTTAGGCTGGTAACATTGATATTGAAAGAATCTAGGATCTTCTATTAGAAGATCCTTGGAAATAATCTAGGAACTGTTTGTCTCATTCATGAAACAAACCATTGATTGAAATCCAACATGTGGTCCATTTGTCAGTATAAAAGCTGAAACTTTAATTGTAAAGCTTCCGATTTCTTCGAAATTTTAAAGTAAAAGGTATATTTTCATAGGCAAATAACATGGTGAGAATGGATGTATTTGTCATATTTGGAAGACTAAATGTGAAGTTCGTTTCCAGTTTTAGAAATTTGAAGTACGTAGAATACAACTCTGCAGCTGTCTGCTTATATTGAATCTATTATTAACTGGAGGACAGGTCTTAACACATCAAAGAAAACGACTAAAAGTTGTTGGACATTTGAGGCAATATAACTTTCATAATTCTCTTACGGATGAACTACCCAGTGATGTAATGGAGGGTATAAGTAGGTATATGCCGTATACCCACCTCAGTTCTTTAGGCATCACCGTATACCTACCTAAAATTTATAAAATACGCAGGTATATGGGATAGTAAACGAGAGATTTCGTTACAACGTTACAATCCACCTAAAAATTTACGTCCCTGGAACTACCTTTTATGTACCACAAGCGCTTCGTAAATGTGCATTACATTCCGCAGCTTCATGTACTCATTACTCATATTTTCACTAAGCTTCGATTGGCATTGAGGAGACACGCAAGAAAGAGGTCTGTTGCCAGTCACACTGACCGACGTTTTCCAAGGTTTCCTGTAGTTTCATTTGGCGAATCGCAGTACAGTTTTGAGAAAGATATATTGGACGAGACAACCGGAGAATGAATGAGACTGCATAATAAAGAACTCCGCAAACAGTATGATTCACTCGACGTTACAAGAATAATTAAATCACGACGGCTAAGATGGGCAGGCCATGTAGCTCTAATGGGGGAAAACTAATAGTATTATATGTCGTCATGGTTGGTAAGCCGGAAAGAGACCGTTGAGAAGATCGAGATATCGTTGAGTTGACAATATTAGAAACGATATTCGAGAATTGGATGTTCGTGATGGAAATTGGCTTGATGTTGCACAGGCTAGAATCCAGTGGCGAACGATTGTTACTGCGAGTTCCGTAAGTCATAGAGTTAGTTAGAACAGCAGTATAGTAAGGTTCTTGCTGCTATGCATTTATCGACGGATGCTATCTCTCCGAAATGTGACAAGTTTAGCCTATAGCTGCCTGTAAGACCATAAATGTAAATTAAAAATGAATTAATTATTCATTTTTAATATCATTAAAATATATTGAATATTGCAATCCACCTAATCTGAATTTGTCGGAAATTAGTTAATTTTTCTGTCCCATTTAACTATTTTTAAGTGTTATTTTATACTTTTGAATGCTAGTTTTCCTTTCTTCCTTTAGAAGAAAAAGAACTAAGGAAAATAACAACTGGAAGATCTTGCCAAACTTCTAGATGAGTGGAAGACCGTATGAATACCGTTATATATATATATATATTAAAAAGATATTTCTTTTTCAAATTATAGTATTATAAATATATATACTGCATGTATTCTGCAAAATATATTTAGTGTATTGTAAGCTTGTTTTAAATAATGTATTTTTTTTACTTTTGTTCTCCACGGATTGAAGACATTTTAATTTTCGTAGAAAGTGAACCCATGTCTTCCTTTTTTTTTTAAGGAATCAGATTACTAATCACAGCTGGAAGTATGCAATTCTTCATCCAAAGAAATAAAAGGTGTACGTTTTCTACACATCGTGCTTCAGAGGTTTATCTGAAACGTTCTTATACGTGGGAAATCAAACTTAACACTAGGAACAGAAAGTGGAATTATCGAAATTGCATGAGGGATGGTTTTGCAAATGTATTCGAGTAATAAAATGTAGAATTTAATGAGGTCCATATTTCCACATGTTTTATATTAGTCATAGTTATCAATAGAAGATAGACATCTGACATGTGAAATAAGGAGATTGAAACATAAAATATGTATTAGGCATCTTTCCCTTTTTGAAACTGTGAGTGCCTTGCCTCGTCTCCTAGTAAAGTCAAAATATTTCTAAAGAGTATACCGAAAATAATCAGCGTTTTTTATTATATAGTGCATAATAGAGCACAAAGAAGCAGGTATCACCCAGCTTCGGAGGTAGAACAGACTACATTCAGAACTAAAGTTTAATATTCCATAACACAATTTTATCCTAATAGCTTTCCTATCTGCGGAGCTATTCATCAAATAAATAAATAAATAAAAAACTGATAGATTACAACAGTCCATTTCAACGATTATAATATATTAATTATTAGCATTGTAGTATTCCTCGCAGAAATTTAATACAACCAAACGGTGCAAAGTAGGTACAAAATTCTACCAACAAATGTGGATGTTACTGTCGCACAGTGCGGCTGATTCCAAAAAAGCTGGCCAAAAGTCCCCCCCCCCCCAAAGTAACCAGTTAGGGATTTGTTCATGTTGGGTTGGTTACAGTACATCTGTAATAGTCAGAAATTACTTATGAAAGTGTTTATTTCATTTTGCCTGTCCCAGAATAGGAGTCTCAAAGATATCTTTGTTCGATTGGCATCGATTGTGTTACTGAGGCAATAAGAGACGGACGTGTTGAAAGTTGCATAAAATGTTTAGATTGAAGCTGATCATAACCAACTAAAATGGAATCAACGTCTGAAAGTACGTAGAATATATAAAGAAAGTTACGAAATAATAATTTATCAAATATAAATTATTAGTGAAATAATAATTGTTATTGATTTGTATTAATTGAAGGCGTTAAAATACGATATGATATTATGAAAAAGTCATGTTGTTCCGTGTTGTTCCGCTGTCAGACTTTGTTCGTCAATATACAACAAAAAAATTCTGCCCGAAGTTCCCTCTGTTTGTTATTCAATCGTTTCAAAATGGCGGACCCAAAAATCCATTTTCCACACCGTTTAAGCTAGAGCTACGAAATTTGGCACAAAGGTGTATCATCACGAATAGTTTAGGAAAATATTACGTGTTGAAAGTCACCATCTTGGACCAAAAATGGCCGCAAAATCTATAGTGTATAGAGTGCAGGGCCTAAACCGCTGGAGCTAGAAACACCAAATTGTATATGAACGTACATGATCACTAGTAGGTTAAGAAAATACTACAAGATATTTCTAAAGACGCGATCTTTGATGATCCAAAATGGCGACCCAAAAATCCAATTTCCACACCGTTTCAGCTAGAGAAACGAAATGTGTCATAAAGGTGTATCATCACGAGTAGTTTAGGTAAATATTACAATATGTTGAAAAAGTCGCCATCTTGGATTTAAAATGGCTGCCCAAAATCCAATCAGGAATCATTTATTAAAAGAACAACATCATATTTCCTTGAAAACAGTTACCAAGCTAAAATGTTATAATGTTCTTAAGGGGGTTCAATTTTGCAACTGACTTCAAATTCGTAATCAGCGACCCAAGAAACCATGAACATGATTTTTATCTTGATTTTAACATGGTATACAGACTGTTTCACGAATAGGAGTTGTCAATAGGGGATGAAGGGGGTTACGTTTTGCAACTCCTACTTCAGATTCGTAATCAGCGGACCCACCCTCCAAAAAAAAAAAAAAAAAAGCAATTACAGATTTTGAGATCATTCTCTTGTGTTTTTGACTTTTGGCAAGCTTTAGTGGAATCGGCCGCACTGTGTGTCGGTTCGGTTTTAAACAATAATGTTATCTATATGACACTAAAAGATTTTTGTATTAACTTATTCTAATATGCTGAGCATCGTTCATACTCAGCATCAGCCTCGAATGCCGTGTTCAACAAATTACATCAACAAAATATGTCAATTAAGAAAAAGATGGTAATTCAGAACGGCGCATGAGAGATGTGGAAGTAGTGCTCAACACATTCTCGACCAATGGCACGAAGTGAGGTGGGGTGGTCAGTCCCATTCTCGACCTCCTTTATCTCTCAAGGTGACCAGGAATACCAAGGACACTCTGGTACTCAGTTTGATAAGAAGATTCGTACACAGACGCGCCACCGCCTGCGTCACGGCTACTTCATGTAAATTAAAGGGTATGAAAGTTATGACCTATTATGCGGAAGCAGTTGTATTTCTCTGAATACATTATTTCATGAGCATCTTGCCTTCTCTTACATTTTACTTTCTCAGTAATAACGATAATAATAATAACGTATCTATTATCAGTAAATAATCATATTACTAAATGGACTCTTTCCAGCTGCTTTTATACTATGTTAATATTATTCTTAATTTTTTGACAAGATGTAGGCGATACAGTAGGTTTGGTTGAATCAATTCTTCTAAATAGAGGATATTTATTATTACTTAATAATAATAATAATAATAATAATAATAATAATA
>JAGDQP010047225.1:0-15086 GCA_022664845.1 Lepisma saccharinum
GGTGAGATATAAAATAACTCGACCCACTGACTTGCAGGATCGAACAACGAAGACAGAGAATCTAACTCAGTAAAACTGCTTCTTTTTCAAATATAATACCATTATACTAGAGGCTGCGCCCATCCCATGGTGCAGAGTCAAATGAAACAATCACTTCATTACTTATACATGCCTATGATTCTCTCATCTTTGTTGAATGGCACTCTGTACGGGAAATATCCTTCCATACATGCAACCCAAATGACGTGAGTGCTGTGTGTGTTGCAAAGGTAGTCAGGGAATTTTACTTGAAAATATATTTCTGACGTCCGTCTATATAGTGTAATTTTTTTTCAGTTAAGTTATTTAAATAAAAAACATAGTTCTTTTTTGTGTTTTTCCAAAGTGTATTTTTTTTAGAAAGCAAGTATTTAATGCTTTACGCTGCGGAAAATCAATGTAATCAGCAGGATGTAATGGAGTTAATTAAAGTTCTCCAAGATTCATCCCAATACTGCTTTGTTTTCCTGCAGCCTTACAAGGCAAATGATGGGATTATTTATGCATTCACTGCCACATTGCTATGCTTCCTATATCTTCACCCTGACAAACATAAGGAATTAACAGAAGACATATGGACCTAACTTATTTGGTATAGTTTGTAATAAAATAGTGATAAACCTCCAGGGAACTGAAGAAGTATTTGGAATTATAGGAAGAATTTAAGTTCCTAGAGATAATATAATTTCGAAGACATCTTTACTGTAAACTGAAAAACTATAAATTCTTGCCGAAATATGCTCTCATCCTGTATACAATAAGTCAGTTTCTAATTATGGTATTATTCAAGGAAGATTTTTTTTTTTTTTATCAAAATTACCGTCCGGAAAAATCCCTTATCCTTAACTCAAAATCCCGGGAAATAATCTATTTAAGGGCTCAGATATATGTTTCCGTTTACTAGTATGTTGTGCTTGACTATAAAAACTAGGGGTCATTGCCTCATGTTCCGGGCTCCAAGGTCCAAGCCTCGTTCCATACTGTGAAAATATATACAGATACAGACAGTGTAACAAAGAGTTGTATAAATCCTTATGAATACTCCTCTAAACAAGCAACTACATATTTTTTCTTCTAATGAGTCTATTGCAATAGGGCTCTTGGAAATATTATGTTAAATTATCTCATAACGTGGCCACGTGCTTTTTCTAAAGTACAGGAATAGCTATCGGCACTTAACAGGATGGGGGGCATTTGAAAAAGTGAATTTTAAAATAGGATGGCAACGCTGACAACTGGTTGTTTGGGTACAGAAAACAACCACAGTATGTTTCGATTGTGTCGAGTATGTATACTCAAAGTTTGGTGCGGATACGTCGAACTATATGGAAGTAATAAATATTTAATTTTTAAAATTGATTGGCAACACTACCAACTGAAATACCTCTATGACGCGCGTCCCAGTACGTAAATACAAGGTTTGGTCCTGATATGTTCAACGATATGGAAGCAATTAAAAATTTTATTTTCTGAAATTGGTTGGCAACACTGACAAGCCTGGAGTGCTTATATTCATCCCATGACCATAAACACTCAGTATTAGTCAAAGAAATAATTGTATTTGGTTTTTCTCAGCTATTCTAAATATGAAATAAACTGCCATAATGGCACTTGAAAGAAACTCAACTTAGTTGGCAATTTTAATTCTTCAGCGATTCTGCATTTCAGGTGCATAGTGATTTCAGCTTTTAATCTTTCACGCCAAGTTCGATCATCTTGCACAAAAGGATTAAAAAAATATTTAGGTATAGGCTGGAATGTTATCTCAATCACGTGTATCAAACATATTTTTAAAGAGAGTTGAAACACGTATGAACAATTAATATAGCGGCACAATCTCTGTTAATATGAAGACTGAAACGCACAAATTATGCTACAAAATATACCAGTTTTAAATTACATAACCAATTCGTCGTCATACCTCATCCTCGATTTCTCAAAAAAGATTCAAATCTAGATTTCTAGTGCGAGGAATATATTGCTGGAAAACTTAATGGGAACTGTGGATTTATCCTTTCTTTGTACAAAATATCGATAATATTTCCGTTAAAACTAGGGTCGTCCTTAACGAGGTTGGTCTACAAGTACCATTCCTAAAGAATAAAAATTATTCGTAATTTTTTTCTTTTTCCTGAGAGGCTTCTTGTAAGCTGTTTCAAGCTTTACTACTTATTTCCTAACAGAAAAGCAGAATTCCACAGCTTCACGTTGTTTACCTTTTTCTGGCATCACAAAAATCGCCGAACAAGCGAGAGCGCTCAAAAAAATATTATACGTGGCACCACGATTTCACGTAAGCACTCCGGCCCGCAGACTGATGCAGAAGGGTCCCCGCAAGAGGGAGCATGTACTATAAAGGGTCCGCCCACCAGAGAACGATTCCAGTTTTTTTTTCTGGGTCCACCCTCGTATATTCATATCTTGAATACTAATGATAAGTATTTTTTTTTTTTACACTGCTGCACTTGTGTAGACGAACTCTCTCAGGTTTTTGTATGTTTCACTACATAACGTTTCAAAAATTACAGTATTGCGTCATATTTTGTGTAACATTTTTAACTCAGAGTGATATGAGTGGTACTGAGTGATTCTCAAGTAGTGACTGTCAGATCTCCGAAGTACTCAGGACAATATATCCATCCCATCCGACGAAGTTCATAAACACTTTAGAAAGTGTTGGTACTTATGAGAGACTTGGTTATAACAGGAAGGGAGAACGAAGAAATTTCTGTCGCTCTGTTGCTAAGGTGACTTCCCGTTTTGTTGTGCATATTATAATTAATACGAGGGTAAGTCAATATATAAGTCGCGAAATGAAATATCTGCAAATTGCTGCAATGTGAAATGGTGCTGTGAATATAAGTCGTTGCACTGATCATTTACGCAGTGTCGGTGCTGGTGGCAGCACCACCATATATCGTATACGGCGCTAGCAGTTACGCTCTCGTGCGGCGGTATGTCATTCGAGTGCCAAGTGGGTAAGATGGCAGTTTGCCCCAGGGTCACATTGTCACTGCAGCCACGTATTGCAGAACCCTGACGAAGTTACAGTCAGCTATTAGCAGCAAACGTCCAGGTGCTTTGAGAGATGCTTCTTCCGGTCCAGGTGCTTCTTCTGTTGGATGACAACGCTCGTCCACACACTGCGAATCCCACAGTGTCTCACATACGGTCCCTAGGATGGTAAGGACTGGAACATCCACCCTTCAGTCCGGATTTGGCACAATGCGACTTTTACCTCTTCGGCCCACTGAAGAATCACCTGATTGGTCACCGCTTTCAGGATATGGAGGAGGTTAGTCGGGAGGTTACCAGCTGGCTACGACACCAATCAAAAAAACTTCTTCGCTGCTGATTTTGAGGGACTCGTGAAAGGATGGAACAAGTGCCTAAATGTTCAGGCAGATTACGTTGAAAAATAAACAAAATTTCATCAGGTAACTACTTCAACTTTTATTTCTGTTCCATTTCGCGACTTATATATTGACTTACCCTCGTAAAAATAGCCGCAAGTTGCATTGGTTAGGAATTCACTGTATCCGGACCGATTTTTCAATCGACGTAAAATGAACCACCATAACCAACACCTTTTAGAGTAGAAAATCGCTTTGACTTTAAACATAAAACATGCAATTCTACCTATAATAATAATAATAATAATTTCTATATTTCTAACCAGGTGGATTTCAGAATAGCGCCTATTTTAATCTGTTCAGTGAAGCAGAGGTCTTTTTTTTATTATTATTATTTAATGGAATAAAATAAAGATTGCAGTTCATTACACACTGCCATTTATTGTTGCAACGTTTAAGAAAAATAGAAGTAGGACTGATCGTGGTATGAACTCTAATAATCCATTGGAGCTGCTGATATACAGAGGCAAGGCGCCATGTTACGTTCGTAGGATGATAGAACATTGTAATTTAGTCAGCTCTAAACCTGAGGGCAAAAAAATCTTTGAATCATCATACAAAATTTCACGAAAAACGTCTGACCCGTTGTCTCCCGGCGATGAGTTCATTCTAAATAATCAATTTACCTCCCCCCCCTCCTCCTAAAAAGCACCATGTGAACCAATTTCGTAGAAACCATAAACAACGATTGTGTTGATAACTATCATTTACCTCTCTCCAAAAACAGAACAAAAACAATACACTGATTGTTGCCAAGGTCCACTGAGAATGCAACACTTTATCTTTCGCACTTCGTTCAAGGCTTCATCCACTTCCGTACACTCACTCTGCCATAACCTTCATTCTTTACATATTCTTTTACAGATTAAAACGCTGATATGAATGGAATGATATTGATCCGCGGCATAAGCACAAGAACGAAAGTGAAAAAAAATTGAATGTGTGAGTGTTAAAAGGGATCCAAGTCACTTCTAACAACTTTTGATCCCCCCCCCCCAACACAAAACTGCCATTTGATCAATTACTTAAAAGGAAATTAATCTATAAATTAATTGATTTTCATCATCAGTAGTGGACGCTGATACGATTACTATTGACGAATATAGAAAATTTACTTACTCTATCTATATTCTTAGTCAAAGGGAAGTTATTGTGCGTTGCTTTTCCAGAAGGTTGTTAAAAGAGACCATAAATACAAGTCAAATTCAAAATTCGAAAGTTAATATGTTCAAATCTGAAACATACGAGCTCCAATTCACTCCAGTGCTTTTCATATTTAACTGATAAAATAACTTTCTTCTGATTCTCCTCATATAATCTGAACCGCAGTTGAGACAACTTCTTTCCCAGTTCTTCACAATTAAAAGGGTGTTGTAAAGTACACGGTGTTGTGTAAGGCTGTAAGTATTAAAGAAACAATCAACGAAATAACGAAAATGAAGTAATGAATCAGTAATACTTCATGTTTAAATATTATTTTACGGTTTGAGACAAATCGCATTTCTGGCATGGTCTGTCGGCTACCACAGTTTTTATCTCCAGGAGTCTTCACTAGCAGGAAAGCAGATGACAGCAAAGGGGGAAAACCTTCAATGGCAGAAAAATGTATATTTTCCTCGGCATCTCTGATCTAAGATATATTAGTTACACACATATACCGTTAGAATATAAAGATACTACGCATATCTGATTGTTACTTCTGAATTTAGGCCAGGTCTTACGTTTTTCCCCGTAAGATTTTAAAGTTTCTTTTGGGTTCGCTTCAAGTCTTACCTTTTCTCTCCCTCACAATACTTTCTACCGTTTAGAAAGAAAGTATTGTGCGGGAGAATAAACGTACAACTTACGGAAAACCGTAAGACCTGATTGACATAAAATGAAGTCCCCACCAGAAATACTTGCAGACTATCTCTATCTCTTTGAATTGTAATTAACGTCCTAAACCGGTGAGCTTCTAGGAACGGGACCTAATGTTCTAACTGAAATGGACTCCCGAGACACTCCGTCCAATGGACTCTCATCGGGTTTGAACCTGGGACCACGCACACTGAAAGCAAGCATGCTAACCAAGCGGCCGTGACTACGTTGATAGAGCTTGGCTTCGCATTCGGAAGGTCTTGAGTTCGTGTCTACTGCCTACAATCCTGACCGAGGTCTGTCTTCATCACACCGGCTAACGACGGAACGGTACCTTCAAAAGGCCCTGGCCAAATTCCTTCCCATTCCACGTTCTCCTACCTTGATATCACTTGTATATGCAATTTACCCCTGCGAGTTAACTCGGACCAATAAATCAAATAACAACTTAGCCAACAGCTGCTCCAAGTCTATCTTGGCAAAAATTGTTTTTCTGAATAATTAATTTTAGTCTTATGTCTTGACCTTAAAGAAGAGAAAGTCAAATACCTGCAAGGATGGCAAATTTAGAAGCAATATACTGTATATATATATATATATATATATATATATATAATAATAATAATAATAAATCACAGCCATATTCAATCCACTAGTGGATGAGGCCTCTCCCCGAAGGGAGGAGTTGGTCTACTGCTCCCACGCTGACCAGACGGGTTGGGAGAGGAGAGCCGAAGCTCTCACTGTGATTGCCACTGTCTTATATATATATTGCATCCTGTCTAAGAGATTTCCACAAGACAGATGGTTATTTAAAACTAGCTGATGCGCCCACGGTCGGTGAGAAGCAAATGAAACAATCTTCTTCGGCTATGAACCTGTAGGTTGGTTTGCAGCAGTTCTCCTTTATTCTACTTTCCTCTTTATTTCTGCACATGAAATGATACCAAATCCTTTCTTATATGTAACACAGAAACATAGCAATTGTTTGGGTTGTATAAGGAGATAGAATATGTTACTAAAGATCAAAATAATTATATTTAAGGCCCAGCCTCCGTGGTCCAGTCCGTAACGTGGCGGACTTCACGTCGGCGATGGAAAGGCACGCGGGTTCGAGTCCCGCTCCATGTCATCCTCACTAAGATTTGACCGAGTTTTTTGTTTCACCAGGCGAATCCCGGGTTGGTACTTCAACTAAGGTTATGGCTTTGCTACATTCCCCACCCTTCCCGGAAGAGTGGTCGCAGAGGTAGGTTACCCCTTAAACGTGACGGGCTTAGGCCAAAGGTTAACAGTTCAACCACAAAAAGAGAAAACATGTATTTGTATTTGGAGGTATTTTGTTTGAAATGAAGTAAGACATGTTTTAGCAATGTGGATTTGCATATTCATACAGGTTTAGAACTTTATGCATAAGATTTATAGTAAACCCTTTTTCCTTTCAAACAGATAATAATGATAGTATTATTCAATAATGTGGATTACCACTGTGAAGCCCTTATATCAACTTTACAAGAAATATTTTATTTTCATATCACTTACAAATCTCATTCAGTTACCTTAAAAAAAAATTTATGAACCTTAAATTTGCTAAATGGGTAAAGACAGACTACTGTCAATCGGATTGGCTGAATCGTTATTAATGTACTGAACAAGCTAATGAGCTTTTAAGGAAGGGACCTACAGTTTCTGGTAAAGTGGGTGCGAATTTGAATTTTACTTATGGCCTTTAGGCATCTAAGGGTCAGGTCGGGATAGGGGAGGGGAAAGGATTCGGGAAGGTGTCGGCCAGGCCCTATCTTGAAGGAGCCATCCTGGTATTTTCCTGGTGTGACTGAGGAAAAACCCTGGAAAAAGTACGTCCGAACCACTGCGTTCAATGAACCCGGCGGGAATTGAACCCGTGACCATGCGAACAGAAAACAAGCACCCTAACCTTTCGGCCACACCAAAGTCTCACGTCTACCGGACTTACGTAAGAAGACAAAAACCGCAGTCGCGTGACACGAACTGTGAAAGAATGATTTGAAAAGTGATTCAGCGGCGGCTGATAGTTACGGATGGTTCAAGAGGTTCTGTATTGAATCTCGCAGTTGGATTCTTTATAATAGGTCTACATGAGCATATAATGTAACCCATCCATGTACACACGAAGGCTGGTTTGCACAAAGTACAAAGCTATGCCAACTTGTTGCACAACCCAAAATCCAACTTCGTGGTCTATTGGTAAAGGTCGCAGACCACTGATCAACACTAGGCAGGCGGCGCAAACTATTCTGACAGGTATTCCTTGGTTTCCCTTAATCACACTAAGTGAATAACGGAATAGTATATCGAATTAGGCCATTACATGCCTTTACTTTCTCATAAGTAGAGAATAACAGTTATTAACAAATGAGTTGTAAAGTCGGCCTGAGCCAAAAGTTTCCCAAAGGCCCTACAATCTGCTGCGCTTGCTGTATGCAAGAACAAATATCAACTCTACTAGAAGCCACATGTACTTCCTTAATACGTTCATACAAGAGTTAAATCAAGCACGAACAAAAAATGTGATTCCTATAGCAACAAGTAATGGAGCTCTTATTCGCATTTCGCTCCCCATATTGACTCTCGGATGAAACGTTAAATAATTTTGCACGACGTCAGCAGGATCCAGTTTGAGCCCCACCTATCTTTTTAATCCGAGATTCAAATATAAAATTTATTGGGCACATTAAACGTATCAATTTATGTTGCTGGACCCTGACCTACCATGGACTTTTCTCTTGATTTGTTTGATTGGCGATTTTTGACAAACTAATCAGCCTTTAATTACAGTCAGCAGTATGACTTTATGATTACAAATAAATACAACACTGGAAAGAAGTCGATAAAACATATCACCTACGGGAATTCAATTTCCACGTTTGAAAGTGTAATAGGAACATTTTTAAAATATGTTCTGGCGCATTATCAATATGCAAGTTTACTGTCACAATCACATTGTCTTAAAATACTACCAAATGACATCGTTCTTGGGTAGTATCCAACAGAAGCACCTGCGGCTTTCCCTCCTCTTGCTCCGTACAACCCTCAGGGACTCTGCCAAGATCAAACAATATTACACAATCTCTCACTCGTGACTTCAATACAATGCACATTACCTATCATTAGAAATGTTGCCTGTACAACTCACGACTTCTACGTTACTTCCTTCATCAAAGAATGTGACAGGAGCAAAACTGAGTCAAGTCATGTGAGTTATTTCGTAAAAGTAAAATACAAATGCTGAAACTTCAATCTTTACATTAGGGGTTGACTCGGAAACAATTGGTCAGTTCTACCATCATTTAAGTGATGTGATGACCAAGGTACCATTTCGTGACCTGGTTACGCTGACTAGCAAATGGTGGCTACCTTTGAAGTTGGTCATACCACGGAGGATGGTTTCAGTCACTTGTCAACCCAGCATCCAATATATTAGGTGATGCTACATGATGAAGAAACGAAGTGTATGCTGTGTAAACAAACCTCCTCCTATCTGTTTTAAAACTATGAGATGAACTTCGTGTCACAATTTTGTTTTGGGGTTTGTAGGGCTTAGTTATTGCTGATTCCTATCGAAGAAAATCTCAATTCGACTGTTCCTTTTACATGTCCCTACGTTCTTGAAGTATTGTGTGGTTTATAAATACAGTATTTTTCTTGTCACACTGATAGAGTCAAAATCTGGCACGTTAACCTATTCATAAATATTACTAAATAAATAACCTTGAAGGTTTAATGTAGCTGTCCCCCTTACAGAGTGGTAATTGTAAAGGAGGCATAAAAAAGATAATATCACTAGCACAGAGTCCTTGTACTCCACATTCAAGGGTACTGTAATCGGAGGGGATTTTCTTTTGTGGAAATATTGTATAATTTACCTCCTTGAAGAGCGCCTTGCTATAGTTTGTCCAAAGGCTCAAGGCGGCTGAGCATCGTATGAGCGACATCCAATGAAATATTTCCAAGCACAATCAGAGGGCTTAGTTTTTCGTTCGTGTTTTGCTCTTAAAAATTGTATTTTTTTTTCCCGCACAACCTTCTGCGTGATTTGTGAAGACCAAGCATGAAACAAATGCTACAACACTGCCGCATCTACGCTCAGCAGTCTCAGTTCACTGTGATATACCGCAGCTGAATTCTAATTGTTACTATTTTTTACACGGAAAAGAAGATTATTGGTCCAGAAGGACTGAACATTAATTTCAAATTACACTTGAGTTATTTTTTACTCTCATCTTATGTGAAACAATGCCCCAGAGACAGCGATACTTGCACTTCAAGAAACTGAATTCCATCTGCTTTCACAGAATCAATGGCCCAAAAATTTATTTTGAGATCTATAATGTGTTGTCCCCGGGAATCACGATAATGTTTTTCGCAAATCTAAATAACGCATACAATTGTCGTTCTTCGGTCAACAATATTCCAGGAATACCCCATTTAGATCCCCACCGTGCGAACTATATGCAAGAACATATGGGATCAAATAAAGATATTCCTGGGAATATCTCAATCTTTCACATATTCGTAGAATATACCAAGAACATCCGCTTCTCCAGGACATTCAGATATTCAGTGCTCCGCGCATACACAAAAAAGTTCCATGGTAGCATATTACTAGAATATACCAGGATTATGTGAGTAGTTCGCAGGAATTTGCTCCCGTGACGTAATTATCATTCATCCAATTCTAAAGATTTGGTGTTTTCGTCACGGTAAGACGCTAGTATCAACCGTCTCGGGTGACTCGGTAACATCGCTAGAACATCTATTTCTAATCGGCTTCTGCATTTATTATTATTATTATTACCAGGTAAGGAACGGAAATAGCTTTTCAAGTGAAAACTCAATATACAAAGCTGTAAATAAGTGAAGATCTTACATGTATCAGCACTGGTCATGACTCAAACTACAGGGTAAACGGGTGTTAAACGAAACGATCACAGATACTACTCTCTCGGAAAGATACGAGTTCCTTTCTATCGTATTTATAGAAGGCAAAATTTTTCATTAAAGAGAACAATGTGAAACTGAAATAAAAAATATAAAAGTAAGGGTTTCCTCAGACTAGGCGATCTTGTCCATTGTCCCTATTACATCGATTTAATTTCGCACAGCCGTTTTTCAAAGCATGTTTTCCTCAACGAAGAGGTTAGACATACGTACTTATAAAGTAGGTGTATTTCGATGTTGACTAGGTAATGCACTACAAAGTCTCTTGCTTGTTACCATATTCTCGGTACCGATCGAAGCGTGATTTCATGTTTCTTCACGTCGACAAATGTCAGTACAGCGTATCCTTTGGCCTTCGATGGTAATTAATTATGAACTCACATAACGCTGATTAGTTGAGTTGATTTTTAAGGCCTTTAGGCAGCTTTGGCTCAGACCAGATGGATGAATTGGAGGAATGAAGGAAGTGGGAGGATACGGGAGAACGCCGAGAAAACCCACGCACACGTTGTTTGTCCACCGCACAAACCACATGGAATGAGAAGGGAACGGGCGTTCCCAAGCACCAGAGGTAGGTGAGCACTCTACCATTGAAGGGAGCATTAGTATTTTGTTTGAAGGTGTTGATAGAACATTGAAACTGTTACGTTTATTGTGTGTTTTTTTATATAATAAAGTATAGTGTACAAATCTTGTTAGTGTATTTTAATTAAATTATGTAAACAAGGCCTCAACAAATCTTAGTATATTTTATTACCATACAATGAATTGAGGAGGGCAAGTTTACGTAAGTTGCACAGATTTTCTAAAGCCTTTGATACTGTGAATAACAGAAAATTACTAGAAAAATTCGATCGTTTTAATTTTTTCGCAATTCTTTATTAAACTTTTTCATCATTTAGAAAATCAAACGCAGTTCATTGTATACAAAGGATACAGATCAGTACATTATTTAGTACCGTCGGGGGTCCCGCAAGGTACGAAACTCGACCTTTATTATTTATTTGGATTTATATATGCTTTTAGGGAACACTGGCTAAACTATCTCCCCGATTACCTACGAAAATTTAATGAACTGTTGTTCGCGGACGACTTATTGTAAAATCCAAATATATTTTTCGTATGTACCTAGGTAATTGACAATGTAATTTTATACAGTTTGATGCTTATATTGATTACTATGGCCTGAGCCTGAGTAGGCTAAAGGCCATAAATAAATTCAATTCATATTGATTATATAATAAATGAAGCATGTATCGCCTTATCCCATAAGTGATGTCATATTTTTGCACCGTGAGGAAAAGAACGATAACTTATCTGGAACACTACCGTTAGTCAGGAAAACAGTCTTCACCGGACTCCACAACACTCTCCCACCTGTCAACCAGTTGTTGAATTCCCCGCTGAAAGAAGTCACCGGTTTTAGAGACAAGGAACTGGGTCACTGTTCGTCGCTCGTCTTTCTCATTTTGCGGTGTTTTCCCGGAAAGTGGGTTTGCAGGATCTCGTGAAAACGTCGGGTGGGGGAGTTTCTCCCAGCCACATTCCTTGATGTTAGCACAGGTCCTTCCTGTCGTGTGTGGGCGCGCGTTTTCACCGTGGATAAGCACATCTTTGCGATTAACCAGAGCAGGACGTTTCTACAACAATGCAGTCCGTAGACGTTCAAGCTGCTGACAGTAGACATCTGCACTGATGGTCTGGTGATGTGGCAAGAGATAAAAATGGATTATCCCACCAAACACTCAACATCATTTTGCAGGGATAGAGATTCTGTTTTGGCACAGTTTCTGCGCCCCCCACGCCACTCTAGGTACCCTCTGTTGTTTGCGTGTAATTTTATGGTGAAAGACCCACTTTTTATCTCCTGTAGCAATTCTGTCCAGAAATGGCTCACGTCTGTGACAGGTAGCAGGAAAACTCGCTGCTACTTCCATTTAGGCGTTAACGCATGGGGTACTCATTTCCAAGATTCGACACGTACCCAAGGTCCTGCAGATGACGATGAACTGTCGAATGGGTGACATGGAGTTGGCTTGACTGGACAGTTCTTCAACAGCTTGCATTGGATTTGCTTCCACCGCTGCTCGCAGAGCATCGTTGTCTATCTGCACATGTCTCCCTACTCGTGGCTTATCGGTGAGGCTGGTGTCCTCAGACCGAAATCTCTGGAAGCACCTCTGGCACTTTCGTACATCCACTTTCGTGCCGCTGCGCTGGATAGATGTCCCTGGTGAAAATCATACAGCATGACATGCCGCATGTGGTCCTCCGACACAGCCATGATCAAACACAAGGCACACTTCCTAAGCATGGAATAGACCGTTCTCTTTCTACACACTGCTGCACAATCAAGTTCCCTATATGATTCAGCTACGGCACGAGCCGTCCACTTCACTATTCGCTTATCAGATGGGGTCATTGCAGCGGTCCTCGCACATACGACATTACTTATGGGATAAGCTGATAGAACCCTCTGGTTAGTACTCTGGATGAGAATTCAGTAAAACACTTCTAAAACGTTATCAAGACTATGTTCGCTCAAAACTCGAATACGCGACTTCTATTTGAAATCTGTACTCTCAATCCAATACATACAAACTGGAAAAAATGCAATCGAAATTTGAGATTTTTGATCTACAGGTGAATAGGTTTATATCCACAAAGAGAAAACAGTCACACATTAAACGGAATTTTTAATAAGATGAGTTGAAGCAAAAACGCACTTTACATGAAATGGTATTTCTTTACAAGTTATTTCACAATAGATTGTAGTAAACTACTTTCTACATTACAAATACACCCTCCACTTCGAAATAGACAACTGGATAATTTTGATTTTTTTTTCTACTGTCAGAGGAGAATGAGTGCAATCTATAATTAAAATGGATTGTCAATCTACAATAGTATAAGTAAACTGTCCATATTAAAATATTTAGAAGATATGTCATGAATGGGTTCGATGTGTGTATTAACTATATTTACTATACATGAACACTATAAATGACTATAAACTTGTTGTGTTCTATCAAATAAAATATATAAAATAAAACAAAATAAACGATTATCCCAATCGAGAGAAACACACAAAAAAAACTACTCTGAACCACCGTTAGATGCTAAGGAGTATAAAACATTCTAGATCCATAGTTTACATTCCACGCCCTAATTACACCGGAAATACGTAATGAAAATATACATAAAAAGTATTTAGTCAGTTATTAACACAACCAAACTTGCTTATTACATACATTCGTATATGATGCGAAATTATAATCTTCACAAAGTTACGAAAAGAAAAGAAAATTACTACATTTATAAAAGACAGGTTTTTATACATAGTAGTAGGTGAATATAGTGTTCTCGATATTACCGAAGTGTTACGAAGCAGTAAACTCACTCTAAATTGATCCATTATGCAGGGTATTGCGAAACAACATGGACGAAAACATCTCACGAAATTCCTGACATGAAACTAAGGGGAAAAAAGTATTGACTATCAAGGGTGCACAAATGCTTCGTTCCGGTGATACAACAGGGTGCCGTAAGTATAGGAAAATGAACTCTAGAGTCTGATATATCCAATACCATTTACAGTATAACTGACGTAGCATGATACTCTCGAAGATATCAAACCTGCTCTATCCAAAAAAAATGTATATTCCAAAACTGTGCAATGGGGCGCAAGGATTCCCCAAATGAAGCAGGGGATTCCCAGAAATTTCTAAAGTAACGGTGGGTCGAAATAAGCATGAATGGGACTATCTTCCAGCAAGTAACAATAATTCGGTTGCGGTAAATCGTTATCTCCAACAGATCCTTTGCGGAACGAAATTTACAAAGATGCGTGGGTGCATAATCACCTAGATTACATACATTTCATCGAACTTCTGGTGTGATTTTTTTTTTATTATCAGTAAAAGAGATGGCCATTGACCGGTTAGATTGCAATGATTACATTTATCATCCGTACTTATACGTTAAGTCGTCTTACTCGTGCTTATTTCGACCCACTATTTACTCGAGAAAATGTCTGGAAATCCCCTACTTTCTTTGGGGAATTCCTTGCTCAGCCATTGTACAATTGTGGAATATGCATTTTTGGATAAAGCAGGTTTCAAATCTTTGAGGGTACCATGCGGCCTCAGCTAGACTGTATTGGAAATATTAACCTCTAGAGTTAATTTTCCCACGATTTCGGAAGCCTATAGCTCCAAAACAAAACACTTGTGCACCCTCAATAGTTTATACCTTTTTCTTATTGCATTTTCATGTCAGGAATTTCATGAGGTGATGATGTCGGTGTTGTCACACCCTGTACTTTTTTCTCCCCGTGAAGGCAGATGGGGTGATACGGAAAGACCACCTTTGTTGCAAGTGGCATCCCTGTTGATCAGTGCATTTACATTCTGCCTCGGATGGTTCGGATCCCACGGTAAATAATAGGACTCGTTCTTATAAGCTACGTGTTCGACTTAGGACGAAAAATCACACATCAACTCAAATGAGGAAATCGAACGATGTAGTCTTAGTATAGAATCAACACAAAGCCATGTGTAGCAAATTCCGATACAAAACTATTCCATTCACAAAAAGAATGCGTTACAAAAAAGAAACAGGTTAGTAACACTACTCACGTGCATGTGCAGATACATTGAACTCACTCTCTACGCTGATACGGGTGAAAACAAGCCTCGGGGAATACACAGTGAGCGAAGTGTATTTTAAAATAAATGGGATCCATAGAAACATTAAGAGATTTCTACGCAATGTATAAAATACATTTCTAATGTATGC
>JAGDQP010047226.1:0-15086 GCA_022664845.1 Lepisma saccharinum
CGTCCAGCTGTCGTGGTTGTAGGTTATCTCCTGACTGGAAGGCCAGTCCCTACATCGTATACGCGAGTTACCTCCAGAATGTATAGATGTATCAGACGGAAAGAATGAATGATGCACCCGTAGCAGAAGGTCATTCATTACATAGTACTACCTTCTGCTTCGCCATACGTTAAAATTAATAACTTCAATCTAGAGCAAAACGCCCCGAGAAGTAAACTGCAAATATTCGAAAAGTATTTTATTCATTCACATCAAATCCGATTAATGATAGTATCTGCATGGATACTGATTTTTTTTTGCTAGCCGCTGCTAGCACCTTCAGAAGGCTACACCTTCTATTTGGAAAGAGGATTGTAGGATTGTGGGAGTTTGCATAGGGGAGATGGGCTATGGGTTATTACTTTGATCTTAAAACTTTATTTATTTATTTATTCGTCAATTGTTCATATAGGACATTATGAGCTTCTGCTCATAATCATATTGTGAGTGGTATATATATCATGATAATGCGAGATGAAGGCGAGGTGCAGTTATACATCACAACACTGAAAACAATAAAGACGAATGCAGGTGAATCTTCTTGTTCAGGGGCTCCTCTGAACATTGATGGAGACATATGAAGCTCTGTTGGTACATTGATGATTACTGTGCAATAAATGATGGTGCTACGTGGTGAGGGGTGTCTGGTAAGTGATAGGCTGAAATATATGCGTAATCTGGATGGTTTGGTGGCAATGTATAGTGATATATCATGGATAGTAGTGAGAGAGGTGATTGAATGTAGATACTGCGTGCTGGATATGTTTCGTGGTTCTGAATAATATCGTGAAGCAGTAGATGATTGGTTTCATATCGTTGGCTTATACATTTCAGACGTAACGTTTCTAGGTGGAGTAGCAGGTGAGGAAAGGTGATGCGTGCATAAAGTTCGTTTATCGGACTGGGTAGTTTGATGCGATAGGCGATTCTGAGAGCATGTCGTTCAAATATTTGAAGTTTTTTATATATTTTGGGGTTTGCTGATATCCATGTTGTGAAACAGTAAGTCAATACAGGTCTAAGAAATGCTTTGTATGTATTTGTAATGGTTGATGGTTTTAGTCCCCAGCTTGTGCCAGTAAGGTTTTTAGAAGATTTAATCGGTTGGTAGCTTTAGTGATGATCTTTTGTAGATGAGGTCGCCATGTTAGATGATGATCGAAAATGATGCCAAGAATGTGACTTGATGAGAGGGACGGATAGATTCGTGAAGTACTTGAATGGTAAGTTGTTGTGGATTTCTTCGAACTTGGGATCGTTTGTTTTGAGGAATAAAAACGATAGCCTGCGTCTTGCGAGAATTGATAGTGAGTCCCAACTTACTGCACCATGATGTGAAACTATTAATGGTTCGTTGAGTGTGCGATTAATGTTGCATGGATAACTTAACTTGTTTCTTTATAAACTATTATACAGTAACTGATTGCGCACATTTCCCTTCTAGATATGAGCAGTAACACAAATGCATTAAAAAATCTTTCAATTTTCACGTACTAATAATATTAATTGCGTTGCCTTTCATGTTTGCTTTAAAACAGATCCCCCATGCACAATAATTATAGTTTTAGCTTCTGGCTGTAAAGAAAACTGTGCTGTCATCTCGCGAGCTTATTT
Organism: Lepisma saccharinum; assembly: GCA_022664845.1. Taxonomy (NCBI): domain Eukaryota; kingdom Metazoa; phylum Arthropoda; class Insecta; order Zygentoma; family Lepismatidae; genus Lepisma; species Lepisma saccharinum. Next base: position 1,654 of record JAGDQP010047226.1, read on the forward strand.
TAATACATCGCAACAATTTGCAACACGTTTAATATTTTGCAACACACTTACCCTTCTACTGTTAGACTGTGTCTCGTGGTGTATTTGCATGCAAACGTTCCCAATCTTGATACAAACAGTGTAAATCATGTTTCCAGCATTATAGTGTTACTGCAGGTGACCTCTGCTATTACGTAGGAAATTACCGTCTGTAATATATATACTAACTTCTCATTCTTTCATTCTTGGCAGGAGGTTCCATACTGCTTGCCTGTGTTCCTATGTGACGTCACTTTATTCATTTTACATGTAGATATGATATTCCGTCCTGCCAAAATTTTGGCATGGAGAAACAACAGTAAGACGTAGGAAACATACGTAATAAAGATTTTTTTCCACTTGGCATTACTTGTAATGCACCCACCACTAATCGCCAATTTCACTGAACGTTGGTTACTTACGTATTACGTATGTTACATACGTATTAACGTATGGAACGTACGTAATACTGTAAATGTTACATTTACATTATTGGAAATGTAATCGTTTTTTTCAGTGTACTTACTACGGCTTACGGAATTTACACGTTCCTCGCCGCAGTAACAAATTTCAGCCATTTGATTCTACTCTGGGCAAGTTCAGCTCAGTTTTCATCATGAACATCTACCTCCAGAAGATTCCTTTTAATATTTTCGTCCAACCACACCTCGGTCTCTCCAATGGCCTCTTCTCCTCCGGCTTACCAACCACGGAAGAATATAATCTAAGTTTTCTCCCATCGGAGTTATATTGCCTATTCATCTTAGCGGTCGTGATTTCACTATTCTCATAATGTTGGGTGAATATTAAATGTACATCATGTACGAACATTGTACAATAATAGTTTATTAAATTCATTAAATGTTAGTATCGTTTGTCCTCTTATTTTCAGTATCACATATTCTAACGCAAAGGAATAGAAGCGTTAAGGTATCACCCTGTTCCAATGCCTATGAACCTCGAAACTATTTGACATATTATTACCAATCCGTACTTTGTTTATGGGGTCGTTGATACACATCCTGAGTAATTGATCCTGTTTTCTCCGGTATTACAAATAGTATCAGGATATTGTATAATTATTTTCTTTTTATAAAATCAAGTTATGAACACCGTTTCATTAAATTCCAATTTCTTCTCCAATGCTTGTTTCAGGACGAAAATCTGGTCCAACGTAGATCTGTTTCTTCTAAATCCACATTGTCGATCTAAAATGATTTCATCTACTTATACACTTAGGCGTCTTAACAGGATATTACCTAACACTTCGTGACTTACAATTAATTAAAGAGATTCCGAGGTAATTATTACTGTATGATTTCTTGCACTTTTTATAAACTGGAATTCTGTGGTCCCAAGCATAAGCTGATATGTCACATTTTAGCCAAAACGACTTTTTTGTACCAAGGTGGTTCCCATAGTCGTCTCTATCTTGTGACAAAATCTGGTAAGTCAACGTAAAAAGTTAGCGGAGATATGGGGCAATGTCAGTTCCTGATATGTCAGTTTTTTTCAATTTCATTGTGGCAGAACATGATATGTCTGACATAACATGGTTTCTTCTGACATTAAGGTAAAATTTTCCCCAAGGCAGAAACTGATATGTTTAATTTTCTTTATTTTTAAACTACACAGTTACACAAAGTTACCAACAATGGAGAAAATAATGTGCCGCTAGTTGTTTTGTTACAGGTAGAATCGGCTACATAAAAAGAAGTCGGCTATAAAATGAATTGGTTTCGATTATATAAAAGAAAAATGTAAGTCTTTGTTTTCGTTGTTTGTAGTCATAATTGCGGACTATGCCTTAATTAATATTTTTCTCTTTAAAAAAAAAATAACTAGAAAAACAGTAACAGTGTTCTTCGGCTTATTTTTCTTTAATTGTTCAGAGAAATCGTGCGCATTAAACAGAACAGCTCACATTTTACTTTTTATCACCAACCTGATTTCATTAGAACATTAAAATGGACAATGGTGAAATTCTGGCTATTTTAGAAGATTCCGGAAATGAATACGAGATGCATCCTGATAGTAGTTCATCAGAGGATACTTCTCAGATTAAGAAGGAAAGAAACAGGAGAGCACGGATAAGAAGAGGCATGGAAACTTCTTGTGTAGGGACATCAGATCAATTGAAGTCAATGGGACACAACAACGATCCCGTACTCGGTAATAACTTGTTCTCCACTCCGGCGAGTAGTGGACGGCTACAAATGAAGAAGGCTAAAGATTCTGGATAGGAATATGTTACCAGAGTAAAGAAACGAATTGATGCTAAAGTGTTTTCACCACTTTCGTTCTGTTGTAGATTGTCTTGTGTAAAGAAAATAAGTGAACAGCAGCAGGAGGAACTTTTTCAGTCGTTTTGGGATTTAGGAGATAATAAAATGCAAGATCAATATTTAGCAGATTGTTTAGGTATTGTCAATAAAGCTGTAACCCGAACAGGTCGGGGTAAAAGTGATTCGCAACATAATCGATTGATCACAGTTAAATACCATCTTCACTACGAAGAAAAGAGTGTGTCAGTGCGTAAGAAGCTGTTTATGAATACGTTTTCAATTGGTAGAGGAAAACTAGATGTTATTATTCACAAAAAGCGATCATCGAACACAGGAATAATACAGTCTGATGCAAGAGGACATCATGTACCAGGAAATAAGAAAAGCACTGAGGAGAGGGAAGCTGTCGAATCCCATATCAAATCTTTTCCTTTGTATGAAAGCCATTATAGTCGCAGACATACATCAAAGAAGTATCTCCCTCCCAACGATGAATGCACTTTGCAGTCTCGAAAACCAGTTGGCGAGACCTATTCTAGGGAAGTGTTACGTTCATTAAATATATCTTTCAAGAAAAGAAAAGAAAAAAAAACTTGTGATGGATTCCATGTTTCCATTCGGAATTCAACAAGCGTTGAAGAAAAATTTGAACAGGAGAGACAGCTGAATGGTCACCAAGATGCATCAAATTTTCTCTATGAGAAAAAGAAAGAAGAGAAGTTGCTTGCCAAAACAAGGGTCGATACACAATCCATTGCATTCGATTTACAACAGTGTCTCCCAACACCTTCGTTGTCCTCGAACGTGGCTTTCTACAAACGGCAGTTATGGACGTACAATTTAACTGTACACTAGACTAAAGAAGATAGATGTTTTTGCTACATGTGGCATGAAGCTATTGGAGGACGTGGGTCTAATGATATAGCTTCATGTATATACTATTATTTACAAACATTGAGCTCGAAAGTGAACCATGTAATTTTGTACTCGGATTCGTGTAGTGGTCAAAACAGAAATTCAAACATGTGTGCAATGTTATCCTATGCAGTTAATACTATTGATATTTCGGTAATTGATCATAAATTCATGATCCCAGGGCATTCACATTTAGAGTGCGATTCAGATCAAGCGAGGATCGAGCGTGCAAAAAATATGCCGATACTGAATTACACATTCCACAAAATTGGTTTCAATTTGTGAAATCTGTTCGTGGGAAGAAGAACTTCAAAGTATTTGTAATGAATCAAGAAAATTTATTTAATTTTTCCGAGCTCTTCTCCAAGGAATTCGTTCGGAGATCCAAAGATAATACCGGGCAAGGAATAAACTGGCTTCAGATTCACTGGAGTCGGCTCCATTTGGCATTGATTTCATCAAGGATTCTGCGGATGAAACTGCTCCTTTCCGAAAAATAAATCTGAGGAGAAACAAGAGAGGACGTACTGTGCTGCCAACATTAAGTTTGTTGTATCACGGGCCCCTACCAATATCATTGAAGAAAAAACAAGACCTCCTGAGTCTTAGTCCTCTATTGGACCCAGTGAATCATCCCTTTTACCAGTCCCTTAAGACTGGTTCCCATCAAAAGGATGTATTGCCAGAAGTGTGTAGTACAGATGAAGAGGAAGACGAAAGTGCGAGTGTGCCGTGAATTGACATACTGTTAGTAGAGAGAAAAGGATTATTCCCATAGGAATAAGAACTTAAATTTTACTTTAATACGCAACTATAGTATTGTATCATCATTATTTTAATTATTTTCTGTAAGGTTTGTTTTTGCTTCTTTTATTTTAGAAAGATGAAGTTATATAAAACTCACTCCATGATAAAGCATACCATAATATTTCGCTATACTTTGTTATCAAGGGTGTATTAAGAATTACTTAAAACAGACGAAATATTGAGTAGTGTAAACTTATTTTATGTAAAAGAAATTAAAAACTGAGCGTGCTATGTAAATTTAGTTTTGACATATCATATACATTAGTAAGACAATTTATCCAAAGTATTACAAAATGATTTTGGCATAACATGATATATCACATATCTCTCATTTTTTAAGAAACTTAAAAATGTATCAAAAATATTTATAGTGGTAATTAAATCTAATACAATAACCCATACGATACTGGAATATTAAATCATAACTTTTATTTACTGATTTTATATTACAGTTCAAACTTTTCAAAACGCTCTCCTGTAAAATCGTATTTTGTGACATATCAGCTTATGCCTTGGGACCACAGAATTATTGCTTTGATTGCCTAATTCTTTGGAATTTGCTTCTTTCTCTATATATCTTTTCTCAACTTATAAAGATGTTTGACCTGTTCCTGTTTTAGTTAATTCGGCCGGGATGTTGATATTTCGATCTCGATCTCACTAGCTTCGGGTATCCACGGTTCAGCGGTATATATTTTGAATTCTGGGTTTGTTGGCCTGTGTGTACATTAAGAAGCATGTCGAAATAGATCTTTCACATTTCAGAATTTTGTTAGAATTCCCCTGAAGATCTCCACGTTCATTTCTAATAATCCCAAACCTTAGTCGGTTACCTTTTCTTGATTTGATAACCTCTTTTGTACTGATCTCGAACGTCAATTGTCTTGTAGTTTTACTCTCTCTCTTCAATATTCGATAGCTTCGCTTTTTGTTTCTAACCCCGGGTATGGCATTACGTTTCGCGTTACTGTAGTATTTTCTATTTTTTGTTTTATTGCTCAACCATCGCTGCCGTCATTGTTTTTTTCCTCGCGGAGCTTTGTGCATCCTCCGAGAAATCAAGGTTTGTTTCTGTGTCGTTCCATCTCACCTACGTGTTCTTCTAGTGTTCCCTTCACTCCGTAACGAATTGCCTCCTACATGTTATCACCTCAATGGCATCAATATTATTGATGTACTTTTTATTATTGGTAAATCCGGCTAAGATTTCGAACCTATTTGGGATTTTGAGTTGATAATCGGTCTTTAGGCTTGGGTTGTTTAATAAATGTACTCCGAATTTAGTTTGTTTTAAAGCATTTATTTCCCTTTTTGCGATGCACTACTTTTTCTTCACTTTACGATCATAAAATAATTTTCGCTATCACCTTTCGGTCCTCTTTAAGTCCTAAACTCCAATGGTATGTCTTCGCCTATCTAATACACGTGATCAAGATAGTTGTGAGTGAGTTTTACCATCCGGAGATATTCATGTGTATTTTAGTATTTTCAAAATGCGAGCTCTTTACTATTAGATGTGATTCATCTTCAGGCTCAGGCTGATAATGTTGAATACGCTTCCCTTCATGATTTTTTTTCCAGCTGGGTCTGGTATCCAACGTAACAAGTCAGTATTCCCTTACCACCACCTGGGGAGGAGTCTGGTGGAAGAGCAGAAACACCCAAACACAAGATTATAAATTACTTTTGAAAATACAGTATATCTTCTATAAAATCTGGAATATATAAAAATATATTTATGACTCTATTGTTTCAATCAATATCCGTGCCAAGTCCATATAATTATTTATTTATTTATTAGAAGTTATCACGGATACAGCAAACGCCATTTTATGCCGTTCTTGTAACAGTGTGATAACAAAAATAAGAACAAAATAATAATAAAAACAATTAATTGTACAATAAGAAAGTTCTTTTTTTTTAAATTCCAGAATCATATAACAAGCCTTTAGAAATTTACTTTTACTGAGAGAGATGTCTGGTCGTAAAGGAAGATTATTGTAAAAATGAGAAATCTGTATACAAGGGATCGCTGGACCAAACACAATCGGGGTTTTGAGAGGTATAAATGATGTTTTGAACGGATGTTTTGTCTGGGTACTCTTAGGTAAAAAAAAGTGGAAGAAAGTCGTTTGTCCTCAGTTTGTGTTATATTATTTTGTAAAGAATTTTTAAGTCATTACGTATTATTTGAGTGTCTGTTTTTAAGTGAAGAGAGTTCTAAATGTCTATGTTAAATTTGTGTTAGAGGTTGGGAACCCTGTGTTGTACAATGGGGATAAATAAATTTTCGATTTTGTGCAATTTAGATAAGTTGGTTTAAGAAGCCATATATCAGATAGATGAACAGTATTCAATAGTAGGAAGTACACAAGTAAGAAAATATGACTCAATAGCTATGAAATCATTAATATTTTGAAAGCTATAGAGAAGTTCAAGATGATTGAGTGCTTTAGAAGCTACGAATTCAATACGAGGAGTGAAAACGAGTTTTTCATCAAATACGAGTATGATACCCAGGTTTTTGTAAAGATCCACCCATTGTATATTAGATGAGGCTAGTGAGTACGTACATTTTGTGTTATGGGTTTTAGGTGAGAAACGCATTGCAGCAGTTTTGCAAGGATTGACTTTCAATAATCAATCCTTGCACCATATTTCAACACACTCTATAGCAACTTGAAGGAAGAAAGTATCTTCTGTAGATTTAATGGTCTTAAAAAATTTGCATTATCAGCGTAGAAAAGTACAGTGCAAACATTATCTATCTGTTCACATAAGTCATCAATGTAGACGGAAAATAAACCTGGCCCTAAGGAGCTTCCTTGAAGAACACCTGAAAGTATGGGGAGTAACTTGGATATGCTACCAGGGAAAATTACACATTGTTCTCTTCCAGCCAAATACAACAGCTGATGCATTTATACTCTGTGCAAACACTTGTGCATATTATTTCTTATTTTTCGCATACACATTGGATTGTAAAACACTGTATGTTGTAACCACATTTGACAAATTTCAATAAATAACTGGGCTCTGGTGTTGGCTTCAGTGGTGTCAATACTTCCGTGTAATTCCCACCCTTACGTACCGCAAGTATGGATTATTGTCCCCTTATCAGTGTTAAAGATTTTAAACTTTACTTAATTTCTAGTAGGAATTTTATCTAAAATTATAAAAGTATGTAACATGTGACTATTTGAAAGGATGTGAGTTGAATAGAATTTCATTTAAAACGATGCTGAAGAGGAAAGAGTCTACTGCGCGATTCTAATAATTTCGCGCGGTGGCCATATTGAAAATCAACCATATTGGGCCTGGTACACTATTTGCTTGCTTTAAATATAACTATTTACTGTCAGAAATTATAAGCGAGTAGTAAAACATAATCATGGATTATTTCAAAGGAAATAAATGTCAAAACACCACTTTTATGTGAACGCGTGGCAGCCATATCGGTAAATTGTTTTAGCCGTCGTACGCACGCTCGGAGAAAGGTAGACTTTTAACAGTAGTTTTTTTTGAGCAAACTTTACATAAGAATCCATAGAAATTATGCTGTAATTACTTCTAGGTTCAACCCCAATTAACCTAAGTTATTTCAAACATTATTCGTGGATTTTATTGGACTCTCTTTTCAATGTAGGTAACTCTTTTACATTCTTCAGTAGGATTAGCCTGTAGCCCCTAGTATTTGGCCAGTCTCACAAATTATGTTAGTTTAAGTTGTGTCATGGGCACGGTCATTTGCGAGTTCATGAATCGAGTATTGGATAAGAGTTCCTGACTTGCTTGGTTTCTGATCTAATGTGAAAGCGTCTCTTGTTTTGTAATAAAGTTTATGCTGTAATTAAGTAAAATTGAAACTTTAAATTGCAGTTCATTGAAGACGATACATTTGTAAACATAATTTCTTTCATATTTGCCCAGTAGAATCTATAACACAAGTAATTTCCATATTCAGCAATATTTTCGTAACAAATCAAAGATAAACGCATGATTTTAATAAGTAAATCTTTATTACAAAATGTATCTAAACCGTAGACTTACTTAGGAATATACTTCGACATATCCTGTAGTAGTACAACTTGTGTAACTAACGAGATATTTATTAGTTACAATATTTAAACAAAGCATATCAAAAATATATTTGAAAAGTATGCACTATGACAACCAGATTATGTCACACAGAACAGCAATATTGCAAAGTTCAAATTACAGCTATTTCCAAGATTTAAGCAATAATCTAAAAACATCAATATATAACACTCAGCCCCCTTTTCTACCAAAAACAATTGCTTCATGAAAATAAAGAAAAAACGGAAACAGTACAGACAGAGATCAGGATATTAGATGATGTTAAGTTGTGCTTTGAACATGTGTAAACATATCATGCTACTAAATAATGTGCACATGTTGAACGATACATTAAAAGCAAAATAATCAAGAAGCAATAAAAGCAGAAGGTTAATAGATAAAGATGTAATAAGTTCGTTCGAACAAGTATGAAATTTGCATGTGCAAGGAAAATAAAGTTAAGTCTAGAATAGTTTTCGTGAAGTTACTGTACATCAATGTAGATTAAAATCAACTTTGCTCTCCACTATAGACTTGATTATAACAAATTGTATTAAGTCTGCCACTGTAAATAATTTTTAACATAACCAAAAGTAGAATTAAGTTTTCCACCAATGAAATCTTATTTTAAAAAATGAAGTAAAGTAAAATCAAATCATTTATGGCGATAAAATAAAGTCGATCCCACAAATGCACAATATCTTCAAATATGAATGTTATCAAAAGCATGATTCGGGATTATCTCACAAATTGATTAGAACTTTAACTTTATCTATATTTGCACTTTGATGGAGTATCTAAAGACAGCCATAAATAATAGTCAATTATGTAGTTGAACTAGCAGTTTCCACTCGTAAAAATTTGAAGATGAAAAACATGATCCTCAGCAATGAGAGTGATGCATCTTCAATCATCCACCGTACAATCATGTTGTTCTCAATCGTAACCGTATAACAGACGTATCTAGGATTGCAACTATAAATAATCTAACCTATCTACAGTAAGTTTATAAAAAGTCAGATTCCAATCCAGTTTCAGTAGCAGTGGTAGTCGAAGCCTTAATTCGACCTAGAATCCGTAGTAGTAAAAATATTTGTTATGCGTAATACTACTCATATTAACAAAAATAATCATCCAACCTGTAACTGATAGTAGTAATAGTAGTACCATCAATAGTTTCCGTGAAGTTATCACAGCAAACACAAAATTAGCAATAGTAATTCAACCTCTATCAAGTAGTAGTGGCAGTAGGCTGAACTTGATACCATAATAGAAAATGAACTTCGGTCAAGTAGTTGTAGTAATAATCTGCACTAGATCATGTAGAAGTAGCAGTAACGAATCTATATCTAGCAGTAGTAGTAGTAATCTGTACTAGATCTTAATGACTAGCCAATCTTGACATAGATGTAATAAAATTCGCAGTCAGTTTCAGTTTCCATGAGTGTTGGTGTAACTTCGTAATCGACTGAACAAGTGATGGTAAGATCTCGTAAAAAAATGATGTAAAACACCCTGATGTATACATTAATCGAATATCCCAACATGCCATCTAAAATTGAAGGTCGAAAACCAAATAGAAAATTCACCTAAAATCAATGAATTTCCCCTTTCATATTTGTCAATGGATCTCGATCGATTTTCCAACTGACAAATAGATCCTTTCTTGGGCTATAGTACCGTTTCTAAACTGCGTCATTGCAGTAATTAAGTAAAATTGAAAGTTTAAATTAGAGTTAATTGAAGACTATCCATCTGTAAATGCAATTTCCTTCATATATGCCCAGTAGAATTCATAACACCAGTCGCTTCAATGTTAACCAATATTTTTTTAAAAAAATAACGATATAAACGCATGATTACAGTAAGTAAATATTGGGAACGTCTCGATTCCCGCAAAACAATGCGTTTAATTTAGAGAGAAATGTCTCCCTATTTATGTGGGGGCATAAATTATGTAGACTTTAGTTTTGGTTATTATTGGGCTAAAAATGAAGTCTACTCGAGCGTAACTCAGATAAAGGTAAGAGTATTCGCAAATACGAGAGGGACGTTCAACAAAAGTTAAGAATTAGATCTAAAATAATGGTTTATTTTGGAATGGATTAAATTCTAACTTTAGAAATAAAATGGATAACAAGGTTTTACATTTTTCTTAAAAGGCGCAGATTCTCAACTCGAAGACTAATTAACATTTAAGTTACGGCACACACTGTAAAAATAAATTCAATTCTAAAATAATCAACAGAGCACACGCATCGTTCAGGTAAATGAAACTATTTAAGCACTACTGTTCAAAATCCTTGAAACATACCTCAGAAAATGAAGTTGGAAATTGTGTTATCCTAATGTCATCTCAAAATTGTATGGAAAAGGACTGCTTCTTTTGGAAGAAATATAACGATCTTAGGGCTTCCTTCTTTAGACTTCTTTGCTGTAGTCGTCGTGGCTTCCTAGAGAACAAGAGCGATCTATTGTCTCGTCGGGGCCCTTTTTAAACGACGTTTGGGGTGATGAAATGATTGAGGTTAATATAGTTCATTGCTCTTTGTTTGTGCGTATTAGTGTTTGCACGTGATGATCGTATGATTTCCTGTTGGTGCCAAAACTGACCGCTTAAAGGAAAGTAGAACGATGGAACTGCGTCATAATTTACATAAGTGTGTGTGCTTTGCTATATATCCCTTATTAAAAGGAGTTCGTGTTGATAATCTCTGCCCGCCATCTTTATTATTCCTTAGAATTTACAACAGAATAAAATATATTTAAAAATAAGAGTGACTTATAGAGATATGATTGCAATAATGAAAAAAATAAGAATAAATACAAAATTATCAAGAAATGACAATGAGAGGGGATCACAATATGTATTACAAAATATATATAGACCGTATACATAGGTCCGTCCATATCATTTAGTAACAGTACATCTTGTGTAACTAACGATTTATTTATTAATTACAATATTTAAACAAAAACGTATCAAAAGTACATTCGAAAGGTCCGTACTATAACAACCACATTTCGTCACACAGAAAGGAAATGTTGCAAAGTTCAAATTACCTATTTCCAAGATTTAAGTAATAAACGATAAACATCAACGTATAACAGTCTATGTGAAGTTCTACGTATAAAGTAGCAGGTTAGTGAAGTATTGTTGATAACCCCTGTCGGCGTAGTAATCTTTTGTGTCAGGTCTTAGCGTGCGCTCCTTGGACGTGAGGAGTGTTTATTTGTTCCATCGCTGCATTGGCTCACCTAGGTAATGTTTCCAGAACTTTGTATATATGTTGTTTATGGTGTCTGTAACACTATTGAATTTCATATCGTTCAGAATTTGAATACTGTGTATCTATGACATTGTGTCGTAATGTGATCTACTGAACTTGTATAGCTAAACGTTTGTATATTATTTACATTTTCATCTCAGATTATTACCTGCAAGCAAAGATGTTTAATGAAGCATATGTATCAGAAAACATTAGCAGAATATCTTTCGTATATTCCAACATCATATAACAATAATATGAAACTTAAGAATACAATATAATATAACATTGTAAATCATTGGTGTCCTTTTGTGTACTGAAATTACAAATAGTGATGCTACCATCTATTTGCGGAAACTTTGATTGATACCATAGGCATTATCAAAATAATGAATAAATTATCAATTAATATTGCATGCCTTTACTCTATCTGTTTATTGCAGTCTTCCGTTCATGGCCCAAACTAGCGGTTTGTGATTATTCGTGATTTAAGATTTTTTAAATCGAATCAAAACAAACCAAGCAGCAAGAAGCGAAACAAACAGACAAGTAATAAGAACGTGTTTGGTGAACATTATCGTTAATTATAATAATTATCAGCATGTCAATGATCAGTACAGTAGTAGACATCATGAACAAAAGCTTAAAAATTGTCCTTAAAAATACGACAATATTGCAGTGTTGAAGATATAACAGACTTCTCTGTGGTCAGTTCTGGTTTTATCAACTTATTGTTAGTAAAGTGTTGATACGCTCAACAAAATATAAGTCTATATAATCGCTATTTCAAGTACGGTATATTTTCGTGAAAGCTAAGCACTTATAATATTTTAAAGCTTATTATACAAAATCCCTTAAAAAGGGGAAAAATAAAAGGTAATTCATAAAAGTTCATATTTAGTTTAAAATAATATAAAATACTAGAAATGAGCTAATAAAAGTTTGTTACTGTTCTAGCTTTCAGAAATTCTGAGTAAAGTGGAGAATGTTATAGAGACTACTTGAAACTGTGTGAACAGGTAGAGTTCCACTTTTGGTGTGTAAAATGTGTTGTAACAACAACTGTAGGGTATGTAACAGATTGCAAATCATTATCCAAGATATCTAAAAAGAGTTTGAAAATAAAGACGATAACTTAACATAATAATAGAAATATTCGGGAAAACGAAAATAACTTTAAAAATCACCACAGACATTCGCGACCCATAAAATTAGATACTTCTGACAGAGTACTATCAACGAAAGTAAACTGCAATTCTCTAATAAGTGAACCTCAATTAGTAGGTAGGCATAAGGAAAGACATGACTATTATCATGTTTACCAGTGCTGTTCAAAAGTATCCCGAACAACATATGTTATATGTTCTACCTATAAAATAACATCGACTGATGCAAGACATCGTGTGTAGGAATGAAATCAACATGTTACGAGATATAAAGGAGAAGGAAGTAACTAGTTAGTCAGAGACAAAAAAAATATTGCTTCCATCTACAAATCTAAGTCTATTGTAAATATTTAGGGAAAATTTGAAGGGAGCCATTAACCTAAAATGAACAGTATTTGTAAAGCTAGTTTTTTTTTTAATTTTGCTATTATTGGTTGATAACAGTTCAGATTGATGTTTGTGTGATGAAAAAAATAATACTATGAGTATCCTGACCTGCGTATGGATAACTGGATTAAGGGAGTTTTGTGTCACAAGAACACATGGAATGAATTTACACCCTCCATTCCAAAAGAAACCGAACGTTTTAAAAAAACAAAAAAACAATGTACATTTTGGAACAAATCATTTTTATTAATCATTGTATTCCCCTTCTGCATCGATACACATATTTGCACGCTCCAACAAGTTGTCAAACGACTTCTCCATGTCCTTTATTGGAATGGTCTTTAGGACGGCGGTCGTCGCCTTCTCAATGGCTTCAATCGATGCGTGCCACTTTCCTTTCATCGCCAAATGCAGTTTCGGGAACAGATAGAAATCGCACGGAGCGAGATCTGGTGAATAGGGCGGATGATGCAAACGAATAATGTGATTTTTGACCAAAAATTCAGTTA
>JAGDQP010047227.1:0-14813 GCA_022664845.1 Lepisma saccharinum
TTATTCTGACAATATATTTTGTGTTCTCATCAATACATCTTGTAGTCTTAACTATATGTATTGCAGACTTAACAATATATTTTGTAGTCTTAATAATATGTTTTGTAGCCTTAACAATATATCTTGTACTCCTATCAATATATTATGTAGTCTTAACAATACATTCTGTAGTTTTAACGATATATTTTCTAGTCTTAAATATAATTTGTAGTTTTGACAATATTTTATGTGTTCTTAACGATACATCTTGTAGTCTTAACAATATGTATTGTAGACTTAACAATATATTTTGTAGCCTTAACAATATATTTTGTTGCCTTATAAATTTATCTTATAGTCTTAACAATATATTATAGTAGTCACAAAATTATATTTTGCAATCTTAACAGTAAATTTTTTAGCCTTAACAATATATTTTGTAGTCTTAACAATCTATATTGTAGCCTTAACAATACGTTTTGTCCCCAAATCAGTATATGTTGTAGTCTTAACAATATATGTTGAGGTTCGAGCTATATATTTCGTAGCTTTAACAATATATTTTGTAGTCTTAACAATTTATATTGTAGTCTTAACAATATATATTTTAGCCTTAGTAATGTTATTCGTAGTTTTAACGATATATTTAGTAGCCGTTACAATCTCTTTTATAGTCCAAGCCATATATTTTGTAGTTTCAACAATATATATTTATAGTCTCACAATATATATTGTAGTCTCAACAATATATTTTGTGGTCATGACAATCTATATTCTAGTTTTAACAATTTATTTTGTAGTTTTAGCAAATGAATTTTATAGCCTTAACCATATATTTTGTAGTCTTAACAATATATCTTGTCGTCTTAACAATATATATTCTAGCCTTAGCAAAACATATTTGTAGTCTTAACAATATATTTTGTAGTCTTAACAATAACTTTTGTAGTATTAAAAACATATATTGTAGTCCTATCAATATATTTTGTAGTCTTACAATATAATTTGTAGCCTTAACAATATATTTTGTAGTCTTAACAATATATACTATAGCGCTAACAATATATTCTGTAGGCTAAAATGTAGTTTCTGGTCCTAACAGTATATTTTGTAGTCTTAACAATGTTTTCTGTAGAATAAACAATATATTTTGTAGACTTTACACTATATCTGGTAGCCTTAAATATATATCTTGTAGTTTTAATAATATATGTTGTAGTCCTAACATATATTTTGTAGTTTAAGCAATATATTTTGTAGCCTTAACAATATATTTTGTAATCTTAACAATATATTTTGTAGTCTTAACAATATATCTTGCAGTCTTAGGTATACAATTTGTTCCTTTAACAATATATCTTGTAGTTTTAACAATATATATTGTACCCTTATTAATATATTTTGTAGTGTTAATAATGTATATTTTGTAGCCTTAAGAATATACTTTGTATTCTTAACAATAGATTATGTAGTTTTAGCAACATATCTTGTAGTCTTAACAATATATTGTCGTCTTGACAATACAGATTGTAGCCTTAACAATATTTTGTAATCTTTACAATATATTTTGTTGGCTTAACAATATATTTTCTACTCTTACCAATATATAATGTAGTTTTAGCAATTTATCTTGTAGTCTTAACAAAAGATATTGCAGTCGTATCAAAGTATATTGTAGTCTTTACAATATATTTTGTAGTCTTTACAATATATTTTGTAGTCTTAACAATATATCTAGT
The DNA here is from genome assembly GCA_022664845.1 of Lepisma saccharinum. Classification (NCBI taxonomy): domain Eukaryota; kingdom Metazoa; phylum Arthropoda; class Insecta; order Zygentoma; family Lepismatidae; genus Lepisma; species Lepisma saccharinum. The sequence goes on from JAGDQP010047227.1 coordinate 1,719, forward strand.
AGACTTAACAATATGTATTGTAGACTTAAAATATACGTTGTAGAGTTAACAATATATTCTGTAGCCTTAAAAATATTTTTGTAGCCTTAACAATGTATTTTTTAGTTTGGCACTATATCTTGTACTCTTAACAATATATGTTGTAGCCTTAACAAAATATTTTGTAGTCTTGACAATATATTTTCTAGTCTTAAATATATTTTGTAATTTTGATAATATATTTTGTGTCCTTAACAATATATCTTGTAGCCTTAACAATATATTTTTTAGCCTTAACACTACCTTTTCTACCCACAACAATATATGTTGTAGTCTTAACAATATATGTTGGGGTTCAAGCAATACATTTCGTAGCTTTAACAATATATTTTGTAGCTTTAACAATTTATATTGTAGTTCTAACAATATATGTTGCAGGCTTAATAATATAATTTTTAATTTTGACAATATATTTTGTAGGCGTTACAATATATTTTGTAGTCTTAACCATATATTTTGTAGTTTGAACAATATATTTTTTTGTCAAACCATATATTGTGTAGTCTCAACAACATATTTTGTGGTGATGACAATATATTTTCTAGCCTTAACAATATATTTTTTAGTTTTAGCAAATGAATTTTGCGGCCTTAACCATTTACATTGTAGTCTTAACAGTATATTTTGTCGTCTTAACAATATTTGTTTTAAACTTAGCAAAATATATTAGTAGTCTTAACAATATATTTTGTAGTCTTGAAGATATATTTTGTAGTCTTAACAATGTAGCTTGTAGTCTTAACAATTATTATTGTAGTCTTGAAAATGTATCTTGTAGTCTTAATAATATATGTTGTGGTCCTAACTTATATTTTGTAGTTTTAGCAATATATTTTGTAGTCTTAAAATTATATTTTGTAGTCTTAACCATATATGTTGTTGTGTTAAGAATATAATTTGTTGCTTTAACAATATATTTTTTAGTCTTATGAATATATTTTGTAGCTATAAGAATATATCTCTTAGTCTTAACAACACATTTTGAGGTCTTAACAATATATAATGTAGCGTTAACAATAAATTTTGTATCCTCAAATTTATACCTTGTAGAATTAACAATAAATTTTGTAGCATAAAATATATATCTTGTAGTCTTGTCAATATATTTTGTAGCCTCAGCAATATATCGTGTAGTCCCAACAATATATTTTGTAGAGATATCGATATATTTTGTAGTTTTAACAATATATTTTGTAGCATTAACAATACATTTTGTAGTTTTAGCACTATATTTTGTTGTCTTAGGAACATATTCTGAGTCTTAGCGATATATATAGTATCATTTATTATATATTTAGTAGCCTTAACAATATATTTTAGTCTTAACAATATATCTTGTTCTCCTAACAATATACTTTATTGTCTTAACAATATATATTGTAGTTTCAGCTATATATTTTGTAGTCTTAACAATATATTTTGTAGTCTTAACAATACAGCTTGTAGTCTTAACAATTATTATTATAGCCTTAAAAATATATTTTGTAGAATTAACAATATATTGTGGCTTTGACAATATATATTGTAGCCCTGAAATATGTTTTGTAGTCTTAGCAATATATCTTATAGTATCAACAGTTTATATTGTAGTCATAGAACATATTTTGTAGATTTAAGAATATATCTTGTAGTCTCAACAGTATATTTTGTACCCTGAACAATATATTTTGTATTCGTAACAATATATTTTGTAGTGTTAAAAGCTTAACTTTCAGTCTTAACAATATATATTGTAGCCTTAGCAATATATATTGTAGATTTTTAATATATCTCGTACCCCAAAATATATTTTGTTGTCTTAGCAATATATTTTTTAGTCTTAGGAACATATTCTGTAGTCTTAGCGATATATTTCATATCATTTATTATATATTTAGTAGCCTTAACAATAAATTTTGTAACCTCAAAAATATACCTTGTAGAATTAACAATAAATTTTGTAGCCTTAAATATATATCTTGTAGTCTTGACAATATATTTTGTAGCCTCAGCAATATATCGTCTAGTCCTAACAATATATTTTGTAGAGATATCGATATATTTTGTAGTCTCAACAATATATTTTGTAACATTAACAATACATGTCGTAGTTTTAGCACTATATTTTGTAGTCTTAGGAACATATTCTGTAGTCTTAGCGATATATTTGTTATCATTTATTATATATTTAGTAGATTTAACAATATATTTAGTAGCCTTAACAATATATTTTGTAGCCTTGACAATATAGTTTCTAGACTTAACATATATTATAGCTTTAATAATATATTTTGTACCCTTAATTTTTTTTTGTAACCTTAGTAATGTATTGTTTAGTCTTAGCAATATATTTAGTAGCGTTAACAATATATTTTGTAGTCTTAGCAATATATTTTGTAGCTTTGCAATATATCTTGTAGTCTAAAATATATATATTGTAGTTTGAACAATATATTCTGCAGTCTTAACAATATATTTCGTTGTCGTAACCATATATTTTGTAGAAATTACAATACAGTTTGTAGTCTTAAAAAATATTGTGGAATTAATAAGATATGTTGTAGCCCTTATATATGCTTTCGATTCTTAATAATATATTTCGTATACTTAAAAAAATTTTATAGCCTTAACCATATATATTGTAGTCTTAAAAATATATTGTACCCTCAAAATATACTTTCTAGCCTTCATAATATATCTTGTAGTCTTAACATTATGTTTATTAGAATGAACAATATATTTTGTAGCCTTAGAAAAATATCTTGTGGAATAAGCAATATATTTTGTAGATTTAAAAATCTATTTTGTAGTCTTGACAACATATGTTGTAGTCTTAACAACATATGTTGTAGTCTTAACAATATATCGTGTAGTCCTAACAATATATATTGCAGCCTTAAGGATATAGCTTGTAGTTTTAGCAATAAATTTTGTACTTTAACCATATATTTTGTAGGCTTAACAATATATTCTGTAGCATTAACAATATATCTTGTAGTCTTAACAATATATATTGGAGCCCTAACAATGTATTTTGTAGTCTAAACAAAATATTTTGTAGCCTTAATAATATACATCGTTGACTTAACAAAATAAATTGTAGTTTTAGCAATATATGTATTAGTTTTAGCAATATATTTTATAAAATTTCACAATACACTTTGTAGCCTTACAATATATTTTGCATTCTTAACAATATAATATGTAGTCTTAACAACATATAATGTAGCCTTAACAATATAATTTGTAGTATTTACAATATATTTGGTAGCCTTAACAATATATTTTGTAGTCCTAATAATATATTTTGTAGTTTTAGCAATATATTTTATAGTCAAACTATATATTTTATCGTCTTAACAATATACTTTGCATCGTTAACAATATATATTGTATCCCTAACAATATATATTGTAGCGTTACCACTACATTTTGTTGACTTAACAATATATTTTTTGGTCTTAAAATATATCTTGTAAGCTTTATAATATTTATTGTAGCCTTAACAATATATTTTGTAGCCTTAACAATATACTTTGTAGCTTTATAATTTTATCTTCTAGGCTTAACAATATATATTGTGGTCTCAGGAATATGCTTTGTGGTTTTAAAATATGTTTTGTAGTCTTAACGATTTATTTTGGTGTCTAACAATATATTTTGTAGTCTCAACCATCTTATTGCCTTAACAATTTATTTTGTAGTCTTAAAATTATTTCATGTACTCTTAACAATTTTTCTTGTAGCTATAACAATATATTTTGTTCCCTTAGCAATATACTTTGTAGTGTTAAAAATTTATCTGCTAACCTTAACAATATATATTGTGGTGTTAGCAATATATTTTTAGACTTAACAATATATTTCTTAGCCTAAACAAAATATTTTGTATTCTTAACAGTATATCATGCAGTCTTAACAGTATATTTTGTTGTCTTAGCAATATATTGTGTAGCTTTAACAATATATTTTGTTGGTTTTAGAATATATCTTGTAGCCTTAAACATATCATGTATTCTTAACGATATATATTTTAGTTTTAACAATTCTTTGTATCCTTAACAATATTTTGTGCAGCCTTAATAATATACTTTCTAGCTTTAACAATATATCTTACAGTGTCAACAATATATTTTGTAGTCTTAACAATACATTTTATAAGCTTACCAATAGACTTAGTACTCTTAGAATATATATTGTAGCATTAACCATATATTTTGTAGCCTTAAAATATATTTTGTAGCTTTAATATTTATTTGTGTCGTCTTAGCAATAGATATTGTATGCTTAATAATATAAGTTGTAGAATTATCAATACATTTTGTAGGTTTTACAAAACATTTTGTAGTCTTAACCATATATTTTGTAGCTTTAGCGGTACATTTTATAGTCTAAGCATATATTTTGTAGTGTTGTCATTATATTTTGTTGCGTTAAAAATATATTTTGTCGTGTTAGCAAATACATTTTGTAGTCTTATCCATATATATTGTAGTTTTAACAAATATATCTTGTCGTCTTAACAATATATATTGTAGCCATAAAAATATATTCTGTAGTCTAACAGTATATGTTGTAGTCTTTACAATATATTTTCTAGTTTCAACAATATATTTTGTAGCCTTAACATTATATTTGTAGTCTTAACAATATATGTTACAGACTCAACAATATATTTTGTGGTCTTAACAATATGTTTTTGGTCTTATCAATAAATTTTCTGTCCTTATCAATCAACTTTTGTATTCTTAAGAATATATATTCTAGCATTAGCAATATATATTTTTGCTTTAACAATATTTTTTATAGCCTTGACAATATATTTTGTAGCCTTTAGAATGATCTTGTAGTTTTAATAATATATTTTGTAGTCTTAACAATATATCTTGTCGTCTTAACAATATATATTTTAGCCTCAACAATGTATATGAATAAATTAACAATTTATATTAAGTCTTAACAATATATTTTAGTCGTAGCTATATTTTTTCTAGCCTTAACAATATATTTTGCAGCCTTAAAATATGTTTCCTAGCCTTAAAATATATTTTGTAGCTTTAACAATATATTTTTTTTTAATTTTAACAATATATTTTTTTTTCCTTCAATATACATTTTGGACTGAATAACATATATTTTAGTTTTAACAATATACTTTGTAGTTTTAACAATATATAGCATTAATAATTTATCCCGTTGCCTTAACAATTTAAGATGTGTACTTAGAAATATATATTGTGGTCTGAACAATAAATTTTGTAGTCTTAACAATTAATTTTGTAGACTTAAAAATATATCTTGTAGTGTTCACAATATATCTTGTAGTCTTAACGATATATATTGTAGCCTTAACTATATATTTTGTAGTCTCAACAATATATCTTGTAGTCTTAACGATATATATTGTAGCCTTAACTATATATTTTGTAGTCTCAACAATATATTTTGTAGCACCAAATTTATTTTGTAGATATAACAATATATATTGTAGCCCCGAAAAGATATTTTGTAGTATAACAATATATTTCGTAGTCTTTACAATATATTTTGTAAACATAATAATACATCTTGTAGTCTTAACAATATGTATTCTAGTTTTACAATATATATTATAGCCTTAGCGAAATAATTTGTAGTCTTAAAAATATATTGTGTAGCCTTAACAATATATTTTGTTTTCTTAATAATATATACTGAAGCGTTAACAATGTATTTTTTCGCCTTAAAATATAGTTTGTAGTCTTAACAGTATATTTTGTAGTTTTATCTATATATTTTGTAGCCTAAACAATATATTTTGTAGCCTTTACAATATAGCTAGTAGCCTTAAATAAATATCCTGTAGTCTTAACAATATATCTTGTCGGCTTCACAATAAATAGTGTAGCCTTAACATTATATGTTGTAGTCTTAACATTACATTTTATATTCTTAACAATTAATTTTGTAGCCGTAACAATACACTTTGGAGTCTTAACAATATATTTTGTAGCCTTAAAATATATATTGTAGTCTTAATAATATATGTTGTAGTTTTAACAATATATCTTGTAGTCTTAGGAATATAATTTGTAGCTTTAACAATATATCTTGTAGTCTTAACAATATATTTTGTAGCCTTAACAATATATATTTTAGTCTTAACAACATATATTGAAGTCTTAACAATATATTTTGTAGTCTCAACAATATATGTTGTAATCTAAACAATATATATTGTAGCCTTTACAATATATTTTGTAGGTTTAACAGTATATTGTGTAGACTTAGCAGTATATTTTGTAACAACAACTATATATTTTGTTACTTTTACAATATATCTTGTAGCCTTAAAAATATATTGTAGTCTTAACAATATTTCTTGCAGCCATAACAATATATCTAGCAGTCTTGACAATTGTTATTGTAGCCTTAACAATATGTTTTGTAGCCTTAACAAAAAAATTTTGTCTGACAATATATTTTGTATTCTTCACAATATATTTTGTAGTTTTAACAATATATTTTGCAGTTTTTACAATATATCTATTAGCTTTTACCATATATTTTGAAGTCTTAAAATTTATATTGCAATCTTGACAAGATATTTTGTAATTTTAACAATATATTTTGTAGCCTTAACAATATATATTGTTGCCTAGCAAATATATTTTGTAGTCTTTACAATATATTTTTAGTGTTGACAATATATCTTGTAGTATTATCGATTTTATTGTAGGCTTAACAATATAGTTTGTAGCCTTAACAATATACTTTGTAGGTTTAAGATTTTATTTTCTAGCCTTAACAATATATATCGTGGTTTAGCAATATCGTGGTTTGTAGTCTTAAGGTTATATTTTGTAGTCTTAACTATATATCATTTAGTGTTATGAATATATTTTGTAATTTTAACGATACATATTGTAGCCTTAACAATATATCTTGTAGCCTAAAAATATGTTTTGTAGTCTTAACAATATATTTTGCTATGTTAACAATATATTTTGTAGTTTTCATAGTATATTTATTAGTTTTTAACATACATTTTCAAGAGTTACAATTGATCTTGTAATCTTGACAATATATTGTGTAGTCTTAATAATATATCTTGTAGTTTAAGCAATATATATTGTATTTTCAACAAATTATGTAGTAGTCTTACCAATATATATTGTAGCGTTAACACTATATTTTGTAGTATTAAGAATATATTTCTTAATGCTAACAATATATCTTGTAATCTTAACAATTTTATTGTAGCCTTAACAATATATTTTTAGCTTTAATAATATACTTTGTAGCTTGATAATTTTATCTTATTCCTTTAACATTGTATATTGTGGTCCTAGCAATATATTTTGCAGTCTTAATTATATATGTTGTTGTCTTTAGAAAATCTTTTATCGTTTTAACAAGATATTGAGTAGCCTTAACTATATATTTTGTAGCCTTAAAATATGTTTGGTAGTCTTAACAATATATCTTGTCGTCTTAACTAAATATATTTCGAAGTCTTAACAATATATTTTGTAGTCTTAAAAATATACCTTGTGGTCTTAACCATATATATGGTAGAAATGAAATATATTTTGTAGCCTTAACTATATATTTTGTACTCTTAACAATATATTTTGTAGTATTTACAATATATTTTAGTATTAACAATATATCTTCAAGTATTAACCATTTTTATTGTAAAATTAACAATGTATTTTGTAGCCTTAAGAATATACTTTGTAGCCTTAACATTTTATCTTGTAGTCTTAACAATAAATATTGTTATGTTAGCATTATATTTTGTAGTCTTAAAAATATATTGTTTAGTCTAAACTATATATCTTGTAGCGTAAGAATATATTTTGTAGTCTTAACAATATATTTTAGCTTTAACAATATACATTGTAGCCTTAAACTATATTTTGTAGTCTTAACAATATATTTTGTTGTCTTAACGACATATTTTGTAGTTTTTACAATATATTTATTAGCTATTAATATTTATTTTGAAGAAATAAAATTTATCTTGTAGTCTTGACAATATGTTTTGTAGTCTTAAAATATATATTGTAAACTTAGCAATCTACATTGTAGCCTTAACAATATATTTGGTAGAGTTAATAACATATTTAGCAATCTTAAAAATATATTTTTAGCCTTAAAAATTGATGTTGTTGTCTTAACAATATATGTTGTAGTTTTAGGAATATACCTTGTAGTCTTAACAATATATGTTGCAGCCTTAACAATATATTTTGTAGTCTTAAAATATTTTGTAACCTTAACAATATACTTTGTATTGTTAACAATAGATTATGTAGTTTTAGCAACATATCTTGTAGTCTTAACAATATATTGTAGTCTTAACAATACATATTGTAGCCTTAATAATATTTTGTAATCTTTACAATATATTTTGTTGGCTTAACAATATATTTTCTACTCTTAAAAATATATAATGTAGTTTTAGCAATTTATGTTGTAGTATTAACAAAAGATATTGCAGTCGTATCAAAGTATATTGTAGTCTTTACAATATATTTTGTAGTCTTTACAAAATATTTTGTAGTCTTAACAATATATTTTTTAGCCTCAACAATATATCTTGTAGTATTAACAAAATATTTTGTAGTTTTAACAATACATTTTCTAGTCTTAACAATATATATTGTAGCTCAACATTTTATGTTGTAGTCTTAACAATAGATATTGTAGTCTTATCAAAGTATATTGTAGTCTTTACAATATATTTTGTAGTCTAAACAATATTGTTAGCCTTAACAATATATCTTGTACAACTAACATCATATCTTATAGTCTTAAAAATATATTTTGTAGCCTCAACAACAGAACTTCTAGTCTTAACAATATATATTGTAGCCTTAACAATATATATTAAAGTCTTAACGATATAATTGGTGGCATTAAATATATATTTTTAGTCTTGACAATATATCTTGTAGCCTTAAAAAAATATCGTGTAGTCTACAATATATTATGTAGTCTTAACAATATTGTTAGCCTTAACAATATATCTTGTACAATTAACATCATTTCTTGTAGTTTTAAAAATATATTTTGTAGCCTCAACAACAGAACTTCTAGTCTTAACAATATATATTGTAGCCTTAACAATATATATTAAAGTCTTAAAAATATATATTAAAGTCTTAAAAATATATATTGTAGCCTTAAAAATATATGTTGTGGTCTTACGAATATATTTTATATTCTTAACAGTTAATTTTGTAGAATTAACAATATATTTTGTAGTCTTAACATTATATTTTGTAGTCTTAGCATTAGATCTTGTAACAACAACTATATATTTTGTTACTTTTACAATATATTTTGTGGCATTAAAAATATATATTGTAGTCTTAACAATATTTCTTGCAGTCTTAACATTATAGTTTGCAGTATTGACAATTTCTACTGTAGTTTTCACAATATATTTTGTAGTCTTAACAATATATCTAGTAGAATTAACAATATGTATTGTAGATTTTAAAATATTCGTTGTAGAGTTAACAATATATTCTGTAGCCTTATAAATATTTTTGTAGCTTAACAATATATCTTTTAGTTTCGCACTATATCTTGTACTCTTAACAATATATGTTGTAGTCTTAACAATATATTTTATAATCTTACCATATATTTTGTAGTCTTAACGATATATTTTCTAGTCTTAAATAAAATTTGTTGTTTTGACAATATATTTTGTAGGTTTGCAATATATCTTGCAGTCTAAAATATATATATTGTAGTTTGAACAATATATTCTGCAGTCTTAACAATATATTTCGTTGTCATAACCATATATTTTGTTGAAATTACAATATATTTTGTAGTCTTAAAAATATATATTGTGGACTTAATAAGATATGTTGTAGCCCTTATATATGCTTTCGATTCTTAACAATATATTTCGTATACTTAAAAATATTGTATAGCCTTAACCATATATATTGTAGTCTTAAAAATATATTGTACCCTCAAAATATACTTTTTAGCCTTAATAATATATCTTGTAGTCTTAACATTATGTTAGAATGAATAATATATTTTGTAGCCTTGGAAATATATCTTGTGGAAGAAGCAATATATTTTGTAGATTTAAAATCTATTTTGTAGTCTTGACAACATATGTTGAAGTCTTAACAATATATCTTGTAGTCCTAACAATATATATTGCAGCCTTAAGGATATAGCTTGTATTCTTAGCAATATATTTTGTAGGTTTGCAATATATCTTGTAGTCTAAAATATATATATTGTAGTTTGAAAAATATATTCTGCAGTCTTAACAATATATTTCGTTGTCATAACCATATATTTTGTAGAAATTACATTAAATTTTGTAGTTTAACCATATATTTTGTAGACTTAACAATATATTCTGTAGCATTAACAATATATCTTGTAGTCCTACCAATATATGTTGGAGCCCTAACAGTGTATTTTGTAGCCTTAATAATATACATCGTTGACTTAACAAAATAAATTGTAGTTTTAGCAATATATGTCTTAGTTTTAGCAATATATTTTATAAAAATTCACAATACACTTTGTAGCCTTATAATATATTTTGCATTCTTAACAATATAATATGTAGTCTCAAAAATATATTTCGCAGTCTGAAAAATATATTTTATAGTCTTAAAAATATATTTTGTAGTCTTAACATAATATTTTGTAGTCTTAACAATATTTTTTAGTATTAACAATACATTTTATAACCTTACCACATATTTTGTAGTCTTAACAATATATTTTGTAGGCTTAAAATTATATCTTGTTGTCTTAACAATATATCTTGTAGTCTTAACGATTTTTGTTGTAGCCAAAGTATATATTTTCAAACCTTAACAATACACTTTTTATTTTTATCAATATATGTTGCAGTTGCAGTAATTAATACTACAAAATATATTGAAGGCTACAAAATATATCGTTAACTCTACAAAATATATTGTATTAATTATATATTTGGTAGTCTTAACAATATATCATGTAGTCGCAACAATATACTTTGTAACCTTAACAATATATATTGTAGTCTTAACAATATATTTCGTAGACTTAATATATGTTTTGTAGACTTAACAATATATTTTGTAGTCTTCAAAAAATATTGTATAGTCTTCAAAATATATTTTCTAGCCTTATCCATATATATTGTAGTCTTAATAATATATTCTGTAGTCATAAAAATATATTGTAGCTTTAAAATATATTTTGTAGTTTTGACAATATATTTTGAAGCCTTAACAATATATTTTTTAGTCTTAACAATATATATTGTAGTCTTAGCAATATATTTTGCTGCCCTAAAATATGCTTTGTAGATTTAACGTTAAATTTGGAAGTCTTAAAAATACATTTTGTAGTCTTAACCAGATGTATTGTTGTCCTAACAATATATTCTGCAGTCTTAACAATATATTTTTAGCCTTATAATGTATCTTGTTGTTTTAACAATATTTTTTGTAGTCTTAATATTATATTTAGTAGAACTAACAATATATTTTGTGGCCTTAAAAATATGTGTTCTAGCGTTAGCAATATATTTTGTAGACATAAAAATATATTTTCTGGTCTTGACAATATATGCTGTAGTCTCAACAATATATTTTGTAGTCCTAAAATAATATGTGGTAATTTTAGCAATATATTTTTAATATTCACAAAACAATTTTTAGCCTTAACAATATATTTTCCATTCTTAACAATATAATATGTAGTCTTAACAATTCTTATAATAGCCTAAGAATATATTCTCTAGCCTTAACAAGATACTTTTTATTCTTATCGATATATATTGCAGTCTAAGCAATATATTTTGTAGCCTTAACAATATATTTTGTAGAGTTAACAATATATTTTGTAGTCTTAACAATATGTTTTGTATTCTTAACAATATATTTTGTGTTTCTAACAATATATTTTTAGTTTAAGCAATATATTTTGTAGTCTTAACAACATATTCTGAAGTCTTAATAACATATCTTGTTGTTTTGAGAATATATATATATATATATATATATATATATATATATAGCAGCCTTTAAATATATTTTGTAGTCTTAAAAATTGATATTGTTACCTTAACAGTATATTTTGTAGATATAACAATATATATTGTAGTCTTAACAATATATATTGTTTAGTTTTGAACTATATTTTGTAGTCTTTACAATATACTTAAGTCTTAACAATATATTTTGTAGTCTTAACAATACATATTGCAGTCTTATAATATATTTTGTACACTCAAAATATATTTTGTAGTCTTAACACTATATTTATTGGAATTAACGATATATTTTGTAGCGTTAGAAATATATCTCGTAGAATTAGCGATATGTTTTGTAGATTTAAAAATACATTTTGTAGTCTATACAACATATGTGGTAGTCTTAACAATATATCTTGTAGTCCTAACAATATATATTGGAGCCTTAACGATATAGTTTGAAGTTTTAGCAATATATTTTGTGGTTTAACCATATATTTTGTAGACTTAACAATATATTCTCTACCGTTTACAATATATATTGTAGTCTTACCAATATTTGTTGAAGCCTTAACAATGTATTTTGTACTCTTAACAAAATATTTTGTAACCTTAACAATAAACAATCTTAACAATATAAATTGTAGTTTTAGCAATATATGTAATAGTTTTAGAAATATATTTTTTTAAATCACAATACACTTTGTAGCCTTTACAGTATATTTTGCAGTCTTAACAATATAATATGTAGCCTTAACAATATATTTTCTAGCCTTAAACATATATTATGTAATCTATCTATATATATTAGAGGCTTAACAGACTATTATGTAGAATTAAAAATTTATATTCTAGTCTTAACAATACGTTTTGTAGCCTCAACAATACATCTTCTAGCCTTAAAAATATATCTTGTAGTCTTAACAATATAACTTGTAGTCTTAACTACTTTTGTTGTAGCCAAAGAATATATGTTCAAGCCTTAACACTATACATTTTATTTTTATCAATATATGTTGCAGTCTTAACAATATATATTTTTAGTCTTATCAATATAGTTTGTAGTCTTAACAATACAT
>JAGDQP010047228.1:0-15085 GCA_022664845.1 Lepisma saccharinum
TATCGGTTCGGATTGGCTAATAAACGCGCCGGCAGGGAGTGGGATTTACTTTCTGGAAGATAGTTCTGAAATCTAGGATATATATAAATAAACCGCTCAGGGTAGCAAGTTTAATGGCTGATTTAACAATACATTTGTTAAGCTCTGTGTAGCTAAGTGGTTAGCGTGTTCAACTCTCATTCGTAAGGTCTCTGGATCGATTTCACGAGCGGTTTACCAAATATTTTCTTCTAGGAATTAAGCGCTGTAAATAATGTTCGCGATTTCTACTGAAAGAGATTTGTCCCGCACAGGGAGAAAAACATAACACAGAAAGAGAAGGAGGCAGGGGAGAGAGGCTAAGACTGTGTATTCATAAGCGTTAAAATTGTATTTATATCCACGTGTTGCGCCATTTTTCTTTCCTTCTTTTCTTCTCTCCTTTTTGCTCTTTCCCCGTTTTCTTCCGTGCTTTCTCTCTCTCTCTCTCTCTCTTTCTCTCTCTCTCTGTGTGCATTTAAACAAGACAAGAATTTGATTTTTGCCCATCTATCTCATCGTTCTCTACATGAAGTTAACGTGCCAATTAATTCTTACTTCAAATGGAGGAGTATCTAGGCAATCCATGTTTTCGCGCATATTGGTACTGTTATGGTGGTTGTCTAAATATTAGGCGTACAGTGAAACAATTCTCTTGGAGGAAAGAACTATTATTTCTTAGCACTCTAACCTCCACTTATTTTTGTAAGTGACTGTACGTACCACATTCTATCTATCTGTCAAATTTGGGGCGGCTATCTTCTCCTCTTCTTGGTGTTGTGTTTTTAATGGCGAGCAGTGTATCTACATGGCTTTAAAAGTGGTATTTTTCTTATCATTTTAAAGAGAAACCCACTGTTCAATTTTTTCACAGCTTGGAAAAATATAGTAAACATTCACCGTGTATTTATTTACATAGTATATGTCTAACTTGTAATACCCTGAAATGACATTATTATATTTTGTTTTAGTGAAGGAAATACTACGTTACTGTGCAAATTTATCCTTTGCAAAGAACTATGCAATTATAGTGGACTATGTGTTCTTGTCTTGCTAAATAAAGAAAAACTAATTACATATTAAGATATTTATTTAATCGAACTACAAAAGCACTAATAAAAAATGCAATAATATCAGGAGGTTTTAAAAGTAAAGCAATAATCTCCTTAGTACCATGGCATATGCAGGATGTTTTACTTACTCTCGGCTCCTGATTTTTTTTATTACTTTCAAACCAATGTATGCAAATCAATTAAATTTGAAGGGTACACGGGAAAATACAACATAGTCCAAAAACTATGAAAAATAAGTTTTGATGGCATCTTATTGCTGTAAAAGATAATTTCCATGTGACAAGTAATAAAGAGAAGTACTTAGCTGGTCACAACTTATTGACAATTCCAGATGCCGACAACTGTATTAAACCATACAGGTTGTAAATTTATTTTTTCTTTCTACTTGAAAATCCAGTTTTTGACTATGTTGATTTTTCCCCTGTACCTTCATTTGAGAATGAGATATCTTGGAGTATGAAAAGCACGTTAACGTGGTCTACATTTGAAAATGGTCTTATAACAAGCGATAAGGGAGTCTTCATTTGCACCAACTATAAAGAGTATATCATAAGGAGTTTAGATGATGATCATAATTGATTGATCTAAAACAATATGTAACAAGGCAATTTTTATATTTTTATGTGTAAGGAACGGTATTTTGTCACTGTTTCATCACATTACTTGATCTCATAATTATCAAAGGAAAACACTATTTTCTCAGTGGCTTTCAAACAAAGTATAGTATTTTAGCTGCCAAAACTCCCAAACTCCATTATCATTGAAACTTTTTCATTTAACTCAGAGTCTACTTATAATCTTGTTGGTAAATCGGATAGAATTTATCTTTATATTTGCCGGATGGAAACTTCCACAGAAAATCCCGCTGTGTTTTTCATGTACCTTATGACGTTTTTTAAAAATAATAATGTTGTCTTAAAGTAATTTCCCCCCCCCCCCCCCAATATTTTTGTATTACGAGATATTTTCATAAATGGTACTTGGAAAGGAACAAGAGAGCACGGGAATTTTTCTTGTACTTTACAACGTAAATTTTGGACTTTTTTTTTTCGAAATTTCAAACCTGTTTTACGGCCTTAAATCCCCCTAAAATCTTGTCTTACGAATTGTTTTTGGTTTCGCCGGTCTGTCCACACAAAACCCCGTTGAGTATTTTCATATACCTTGCAACGTAACTTTTGACACTTTTTTAAAAATTTAACAGGTTACATTGGCCTAAAGCCCTGGTCTGACGTGTAAGACGAAGCACTTCTCAAGTCATCTGTCGACACGCAACAGATGGAGGGGCAGAAATTTTATACATTATGACGTAATGTTTGATGTGCCAACTCCCTGTCCAACAAGAGTTAGACTGTATAGCTGCTGAACCCTCTTATCCCGTAGTCATGCATGCAGATTCGCCGCCCGTTTCCTTCTTTTGTTCATAAAGCTCGCGATGCTTGTTCGAACCGCATAGAAAGAAGTATTTTCACTATATTAATCTTGTTTCACACAGCTCCGTTACCTATTTTGGTATTGCATGACCGTATTAACATTAGGTGTTCCTTAAACAAACATAAAGTGAAATCATCAAGAACGGTAGTTGTTCGAGTGACGCTCATAAAATGTGTGTGTAAGCGACACTCCAGCAGTTTCGGATCTAGCGAACTGTATGTCCGATTTTCATGCTTGAACTTGCATTTGAAAGTTTTTGTCATACTAACACACAGAAAATTATGGGTCGGTAGGACCTCTCTGGGGTCTGCTAGGGCGGTACGAAAAAAGAAATCAACATTTCACATTTCTGATGATAGCACCGACCCCAGACCATATAGACAACCGAAACTTGCAGAATCTTAATCTACGCTTCAATACCTTTCAAACGGTGAAGGAGTCGGTGAAGGAGTTCAAAAGTTCAAAAGCCGAATCGCAAAATTTTCACAAATGATAGAAAAGTTTTTCTGCCATTCTGTCTGTCTTTTTGTTTTAGCCTAAAATGGTTGATACCGGGAGGTTGGAAGGTCAAAAAGTTGGAAAATATCGAAGCTTATTATTTTGATAGGAGTTATCGTTTTCGAGATACGGAGCTTACTAGGATCCAAAATCGGCCTTTTGTATAAAGACTATGCACTTTTTCTTAATAGGTAGCCCTACAAGTTAAGTGATATCACTATAAAATCCCTTCGAGGTAAAGAGGATAGTGACGCAAGAATTCTACTCACAAAAGAAGTGATATCCATTTCTCGAGTGATTTGCTTCGTGTGAATTGTTTGAACATGTCATGTGATTCATATATATATATATTATAGTATAACTCACTATATTATAGTATAACTACAAGCAGTAGAAGTGTTTAACATACATTAATTTTCAGTTCGTTTCACGGCAAATCTATGATGGAAAAGTCAGAGAAAATTCAAACATGACCTATACGGAGATTATATACAAGGGTAGATACGTTGAAAACTATAATTAAGGTAAAGTTATTATTAAGATTCGAAAGAAGATTTCTTTTAACCGATTTGTTTTATTTTTTTCTCTTCACGTATGGAGAAGCCGCGCCCACGGACATTACCATCTTATTCCTTTGTAAAACTGGACAAATATGCTCTGCAATTTTTTTTTCATATACATAGTTTTCGAGTAATTAAAGAGAAAAAGACTGATACTGTGGCAATACTGAATAGGGTATAATACGGTTCCAGCAACGAAGCGTTATCCAACTGTGTGACAGTAGATGATCCGGATGGTTAAAATATCAGGATATCAAACAAATTCCTTGAACACATTTAGCTGTAATTTTCGTTGTTTCTTATGTATGCATTTATTCTTGAATGTACGTTGCTTCTTATTTTAATCGGTGTTTTAAAACGGAGCTTGCAGTATCCGGATAATATCTGATATTTTAACTAACACTATGGCTTATGGAACTCGCAAGTTCATCGTCGCAGTAACATACGCTTGATTCTATCCTAGGCAACATCAAGCAAGGTTTCATCACGAACGAATATCTCTCGAAGATCTCTTTTAGTATTGTCCTCCCAGCTACGTCTCGGTCTTCCCAACGATCTCTTTCCATCCAGCTTTCCAACCAGGATAGAATATAATCTTCGTTTTACCCCTTTCGAGCTACAGGGCCTGCCCACCTTAGTCGCCACGATTTCATTATTCTTACAACATCTAGTGAATCGTACAGTCCGTGGAGTTCCTTATTATGCAGTATCCTCCATTTTCCAGTCATCCCGTCCCATTTTGACCGTATATCTTTCTCAAAACCTTATTTTCAAACACACGTAACTTATGTTCATCTGCTAGAGTAGTACTTCAACTTTCGCACCCGTAAAATATTACCGGCAGAATAACCGTTCTTTATTTTCAATTTCAATTTCCTTGATATTAATCGTAACGTTAGAAGTTGTATGATTAAATAGAAACATGTGTTGCCCGATACTAAGCGAATTTTTATTCCTTCCGTGACCTCATATTTACTTGTTACGTATGCTCCAAAGTATTTAAATTTGTTTACTTTCTCTATGATTTCATCTTTAGTTAACATGTTTTATTTCCTTCATTCAATGTATTTCGGTTTGTTGTAATGTATTTTGTTATCTCTATGTTTACCAGTAGACTTATCTTATGGCACGCTTCTTCATAGACATTGATGTTACTTTTTAGTGCATCTACTATATCTTCACCTATTAAATCTACATCATCCGCGTATACGAACAGTTGGTTCAAACCGTACAATGTTAGCCCCTTTTTGTCTCCTTTAATTTTTAAAAACGCATATTCTAACGCAAAGATAAACAGTAACGATGGCAAGGCATCGCCATGTTTCAATCCGTTGCGAATTTTGAAACTATCTGACATAATATTACCTATCCGTACTCAGCTTATGAAATCGCTGAGACACATCCTCACTAGTTGAACAAGTTTCGTTTTTCGGAATTCCAAATCGTATCAGGATACTGTATAATTTTCCCTTTTGGTTGAATCATATGCTTTCTTAATATCAATGAATAACTGGCGAAAAGTCCCATTCTATTTCAATATCTTCTCCAATACTTTTCTGAAGGTGAAAATCTGTTCCAACGTGAACCTATTTCTTCTAAATCCACATTGGTGATCTACAATTATTTCATGGACATATACACTTAGGTATCTTAACAGAATATTATTTAATACTCTGTAACAGGTTGGAAGTAACGAGATTCCACGGTAATTATTATAGTCCGATTTGTCGCTTTTTTGGTAAATCGGAACTATTATTGAGGTTTTCAATTCTTTTGGAAGATCCTCCTCTCTCCATAAAGCACTTATAAATTTGTGTAGTTCCTTCATTAATGTAGTTCCTCTCGCTTTAATTAACTCTGCTGGAATATTAGTTATTTCTGGTGATTTAATTTTTTTTTAAATTTATTTATCGACAGCTCTATCTTGAGCTCGCTACGTTCGAGTATCCACGGTTCTGCGGTAAAGATTTCGAATTCCTATGTTTGTACGCCGTTGTGTACATTAAGAAATTTGTCGAAATAACTTTTCCACACATCGACAATTTTAGTCCGACCCGTCTCCAGATCACCCCGTTCATTTTTAATCACCCCTAACCTCGGCTAAGACCCTTTTCTTAAAGAGTTTACCGTTTTGTATAGATCTCGTACGTTTTTGACTTGCCGATTTTCCGGTATCTCTTGAATCTTCTGCATCAGATATTCTCGTTTTTTGGTTCTGAACCCGCGTGTGGCGTTTCGTTTCACGTTATTGTAGCGGTTGGTATTTACTTCGCTTTAAATACTTAGCCATCGTTGCCTTGCTTTTGCGTGCCTCTTGAAGCTTAAGGCACTCTTTATCAAACCAAGTTTTGTTTTTCTGCCGTTTCTTCTTACCTACACGTTACTTCGCTGCGCCCTTCACTGTATCACGAATTGCCTCGCACATCTTACTTACATCAATTTCATTACTAATATCATCTTTATTATTACTCGAGTCGGCTAAGATTTCGAACCTATTTCAGAGTTCGAATTGGTAACCTGCTTTTATGTTCGAATTATTTAATTGTTTAACTTCAAATTTAATATGTTTGATCCCTTGGTTTTTCTTTTCGCGATGCATAACTTTTTCTTACTTTTGTGATCACTAATTGATGCCCAGTTTGACCTCCCGCTACTCTGTAAAACCTAACGTCCATTATGTTCGTGTGTCTTCGTCTTTCTACTAATACTTGATCGATCTGGTTGAGAGTTTTGCCATCCGGAGACAATCAGTCTATTTGTGTATGTCTTTGTGTTCAAAGTAAGTGCTCTTTACCAGTAGGATTTTTGGAATCGCGAAAGTTATCAATCTTTCTCCATTGTTGTTGGTGATTTCGTGAAGCCTGCATTTGCCTATAGTAGATCTGTATGTTTTATTAATTCCCTACCTTTGCGTCGAAATCACAAAAAAAACTTTCGAATTATGCTTCGGTAATCGGACAAACAACCTTTCTAGTTTATCGTAGAATGTATCTTTGTCGTTTCGATCAGCCTGATTGGTCGCTGTATAGATATTTATTAAAACCGTATTGAACCATCGAGTGCGTATCGTAACTTAGGATAGCCTTTCGTTTACAAACTTTATATTCCGAACCACCAGAAGGATGCTGTACTTAATGGAGAATCCTGTTCCGAAATTATGAGACTGTGTTCCTTCATAGTAGAATGTGTATTTACCCTGTCGGATACTATCTTGACTCTCCCACCGGATTTCTTGTATTGCTAATATGTCCAGCTTGTACTTCTCGGTCTCGCATACCGCCACCTGAAGAGGGCCCGTTTTGCATAAGATTCGTACCTTCCACGTACCGATTTTAAGATCTTTCTTAATTCTGTACTTGGAGCCACGTGAAGCAGTCCACGTCCGGAGTTCCGAATGAGGGAGTAGTTTACATCCGGAATATTTTACCTCAGAGGAATCATATGTTACCATTTCTTGACATGCTTTAGAGTTCTCAGCTCTACGACTTCGCAGTAAAGTCAGACATTCAAGATGTCGTCCTTTGTCCATCTCTGAGCCTTGCCGATGTTATTCATCTGCAGTCTCAGGGTTGTAAACGGGAAGGTGCCTCCCCTTCACCATGATATTTTTTTTCGGGGCTGTCTTTCCCTAGCCTTTGTAGATCCCTCTACTAACTGCAAGGCCGCAGTACTGGTTTTGGCCCGCCCCGGAATAATTCCGGTACCCACCAAAACTGTTCGGCATTGCTCTATTAGGCATCTGGGGAGGCGCCTGGTGGGAGATATAAACAAGTGAAGCAAATAAATAAATTATAAATAAATTAATATAATATATAATAATTTAAAATTATAAGCAGAATACTGTACATGACTAGGGGGCAAATAACTGAAATTTCTGATTACATGTATCGTATACAGGAATCTCCGAGTGCAAGACACTATTAATATACTTCATACTCGTGTTCTATGTATACGCCCATTGCAAACTTGAAAGTTGCAAATAAATTAAAAATACAGCGAGACAATGAAAGTAAATTAATTTGGCCAACAATATTTTGTCTCAGGATATATTTTCCTGAATGGTACATGGAAAGGAACAAGAGAGCACAGGAATTTTTCTTGTACTTTACGACGTAAATTTTGAACCTTTTTTTCTCGAATTTTCAAACCTGTTTTACGGCTTTAAAGCTCCCTAAAATCTTGTCTTAAGAATTGCTTTTTGCTTTTGCAGGTCCGTCCACACAAAGCTCCGTTGAGTATATTCATGTAACTTACAACGTACATTTTGACACTTTTTCAAAATTTGGAGAGGTCATATTGGTCTAAAGCCCTGGTCTGACGTGTAAGATGAAGCACTTCTCAAGTCAGCTATCGACACGCAACAGATGGAGGGGGCAAATATTTTATACATTATGATGTAATTTTTTATGTGCCAACTCCCTGTTCAAAAGAGTTAGACTGGATAGCTGGTGAACCCCCTTATCCCGTGGTCATGCGTGCAGATTCGCCGCCCGTTTCCTTCTTTTTGCCCATAGAGCTCGCGATGCTTGTTCGAACCGCATAGAAGGAAGTATGTTCACTATATTAATCTGGTTTCACACAGATCCGTTACCTAGGTGTTCCTTAAATAAACATATAAAAGTGAAATCATCAAGAACAGTAGTTCTTCGAGTGACGCTGACAAATGTGTGTGTAAGCGACACTCCAAAAGTTTCGGATCTAGCGAACTATATGCCGGATTTTGATGCTTGAACTTGCATTTGGAAACTCTATACCTTACTAATACACAGAAAAAAAAAATAGGTCGGTAGGACCTCTCTGTGACCCGCTAGGGTGGTACGAAAAAAATCAACATTTCACATTTCTGATGATAGCACTGACCCCAGGCCATGTAGACAGCCGAAACTTGCAGAATCTTAAATACCTTTCAATACGCTTCAATACCTTTCAAACGGTGTATAACGTCAAGATCGGTGAAGAAGTTCAAAAGGTCAAAAGCCGAATCACAGAATTTTCACAAATGATAGAAAAGTTTTTCTGTCATTCTGTCTCTCTTTTTGTTTTAGCCCAAAATGGTTGGTACCCGGGGGGGGGGGGGGGGAAATTGCGGGCTCCAACAAGTTGGGATAATCGAATCTTATTTGTTTGATAGGAGTTATCGTTTTCGAGATACTGAGAGTACTAGGGTCCAAAATAGACTTTTTGTATGAAGACTATGCACTTGTTTCTTAATAGGAAGCCTTACAAAATAAGCTATATCAGTATAAAAAAACCTCGGGGTAAAGAGGAGAGTGACGCAAGAATTCTACTCACAAAAGAAATGCTATCCATTTCGCGAGCGATTTTTTTTGTGTCACTGTGAGTGGGAAGGGATAGTGCTATATCTCTTAACTTTATTACAAAGGAAACATTCCACCATAATGACACACAGAAAATCACTTGCAAGATGGATACCACTTCTTTTGTGAGTAGAATTCTTGCGTCACTCTTCACTTTACCCTGAAGGGGTTTTTATACTGTATATATGAACGTTAAACATGAAAAATGTCTAATCTCTACCTACGTGTTACTTGGGTTATCATCCTAACTATATACAGAGTTATTGCAGTAGTACACTTGCTTTACAACTAGCATACGTGTATGCCTAACCAAATTCTGTCCTACTGTCGTGATTGCCCTTTACGAGTAAAAAACACTTCTCTACTTGACGCTTAAAATATAATAATAATTTAAATTTAAATTTAATTTTAAAGACTTTTAGGCAACATTAGCTTAGGTCGGATGGATGATGATGGAATGAATTGGTGGAATGAATAAAGTTGGGGGAAACGGGAGAACTCCGAGAAAACCCACGCACACCACCTTCTGTTTGTCCACCACAAAGCCATCATGGCATGAGCAGGGATCGAGCTCACGACCCTAGCACCAGAGATGAACGCTATACCACTTAGCCACCCCGACACCCTCATATAAAAAGAATATACAACACACATATAAGCAACAATAAAGTTGTAGATTTGTTATTACTTTTGGAAAATATATTTTTCCACCCCAGCTCGAACGGTTACAACCGAATGGGAACGTGTTTAACATAGAACCTTGTTACTGTTCCAACTCCTATCCAAGCCATTTATCCGAAAAACTAAATGTACGTGGTGCAAAGCTGAATAGGCAGTAAGTACGTTCTAACTAGACATGTGCGTGTCCGGTAGGTCAGTGCAATTAGCACGGTGAATGTTGTTAAGTTGTCGAGGGAAAATGTATGGCGAACGTATAGAGCTGACTGAACATGGAGGTAGTTTGGATTGGAGGATGAGCTCTTTCCATGCATGTTACACGATATCACAGTGCAAAAATACTATCGGGACTTAGCGGAAAATCATACAGTCACATTGTACAAGAATAGTGATTAAGACGGTGGAGAAGAAACTGTACGTGTGTATGATAGTTCCATCAGTACGTAAAAATTGGTTTAGGAAGTATGGAATCTGTACGTACTGAATGTGTTAGTATATTGTTCAAAGAAAATGTCTTGCAGCTGTTTTCCAAATCAGTCTAATATATGCTTTAGAGATACCTGTATGTCTCGTGTTGATGTCCTTGCCGGAAATGCTGGTACTGTTTCTTCACCGACGTTGTGCTTCTCATCATTCAAACATTGCTAGTAAACACATGTGGGGTTTAACAGATCAAACACCTTGAAGGGTGGTCCAGCAAACAAAACTCCAGTTAATTCGCCGACCGGGTTGCATTGCGGTCTGCGGCAGTAGGCCATCGGTTCGAAGGTCCCGGGTTCGAGTACCGGCAGGGGCATAGGTGTGGATTTTAACAGCTAAGGGCGAATCGTGACGGGCCGAAGTCCAAAGTTACTAAACTGGTCCATATAAAAATAAAGTTTACCAAAAAAAACTTTTTTCAGTTAATTTTTACTCGGTTCTAACCGTTCGAGCTGGATAACTTCCCTTGTTAGTAGGGACAGTATCCACTATTTCAAGCATTTAATATTTTTTTTACAATTTTGTGTTCTATATAAATCTCTGTGAAATAGTGCAAATCATACTCGGCGTAACCGGCGTAAGCCATAGTTCCGTTACCACTCATATAATTTATTTTCTCTATTCACACTAGATTTTTTACTGTTTTCTTCAACATCACTTTCTCTACCAACAACAATGTAAGACTTGTCGCTATAATCTTTCTTTATGGCTTTTTAGCTCGTACAAACTTTATACAATTGTCATCTGGGCGACTGAACGGTTTTAGATTTGGAATTTCTCTACTAGTCACCTCTCGGGACAAGATCGTTTAGTTTTTAGCCTTCCTGGTAGTCACAATGGACAGAACCAGGATAAAATTAAAATCCCTAAAATAAATTGGGGAACGCATTAAATTTATATCATAAACTTACTTTGCTTATTCGTTTTATTTTTACCTGCGTTAGCTTTCAGATGTCCAAATATTTTAAATGCGTTTGTGACTTTTTGCAAATAATATATATCGACAGTTCTGCAATGGCAACAACATGTTTACTTCTATTTTCATGCCATTGAATTTCCAGTTTATCTCACATCCCATAATACCCGACTTCTTCCTATTACCCTCCAAATTTACATTTTTATAAATCATACAATGAATTCCATAACCGCAATTGTTTATCAATGATCATTATAAGTACACAGTATTAAATATCACAGGTATGCATGAGTTAGTCATTTTTTTCTTCTGAAACGTAGTACATTAATAATAATTAGGTAATGAAAAAAGGTATTCCATAATACCCGAAATACCTCATATATATTTGTAGTTGTATAGCTGTATGCATCCATATGTATGAGATATGCAGATTGCACTTTTTACGTTTCTTTCTGTTAACTTTATATTCGCAAAGAGTAGTTGTAGTGTGCAAGACTTCTATAACCACGGACTAGATAGAATCCCTGTTGGATTTAAGCACATATACAATTCAAGTATGAGAAGATATCATAATTATTTGTTTGGTATTACCAACTTGTGTTTTAAGATTGGAAAGGAAATTATATCAATCTCTTTGCTGTCTCCAGTTATTTAGAGAGAAATGATAAGTTGCTAATTGGAATTTTAAAAAATCCTTTGTATTTTCTTGTTTTCTTTAACCGTGAAGAGTTAACGAGTGTAAAAGTACCTAATTAAACTCACTGTGCGAGAAAGAGCAACCAAGGACTTTTAGCGGCTTCATTTATAGCTCATTAGTTGTCTCTTCGATTCCTTGAGAGGGAATCAGATAAGTGAGCTCGTGAGAAATCTATTTTAAACTCCGATACCTTGAGGGAGCTCTTAAGGGCAGTCTACTAAGTTCCACGAAATTTCGTCTTGCAAAATTCAGCATGTTCTTTGTCTCCTTCGCATATTTTTAAAAGTAAAGTTCCCTCGTTATTTTAATAGATGTTTGTTTGTGAAATGCAGCTCGAACTTAAGCCAACGTGACAAGACAATCGAATCTGTCTGTGAGAAATTAAACGAGCTAAACACTGTGCCAATTTGAACGTGTAGGCGATGGAGAAATATTCTCTACTCAACCACACAATTCTCATTTCCTTTTCCTCTACCGCTTCATACACCCTGATTGTTTTTCTCGGTCTCATTCTCTCTACAAAAAACAATTCATGAATGTGAAAATAATTTTAAAAGTTAATATTATAGTTTAATATTTGCTCGAATTTAGAATGTGCTTTAAACAAGGTTTGTGACTCACAGCTGCACCAAAGAGCATTTTACCGGAGCGTAACTGTCGGTACCATTACAGTTGTGTACTACTTCATATTGACTAATTCAGAACAAGGAGCTTAAAACTATTGGCTTAGGTTCTGAGACTGTGAAATCAATAATACTCAAAGGATTCATTTTCATATAAGTCGACGCCGCAATAATTTGTATACTGCATTAGTTATTCCCATCCAAAACCTAATATTAAAAGTTATTGAACATTTCCAAATTAAAACAAAAGTAAGTATCTTTGGCATTCGCGTGACCTCTTAAGAAGAGCAATGAATAGTCTTTTGACTTACATGAAAGGTAATCCAAGTGTAATACACCTTGTCATAATTCTATGTCACAACTCAAAATCGCGTATCAACTAACCTGTTTCAAATATCGTGTTGCTACTTCGGTTGTCGGATTATCACTCTCATTCTCAACTCTCGACTCCTGTCTCTTTCCAAAAAAATGTCCATCTTTAACTTCCTCATGGGAACCTCCGTGACGTCAGAACCTCTTACCAAGTCAATGGAGTTTCTCAACCTTTCTCGGAGTCAACAAATTATACATTAATGCCGGAGTGAACTACCTTTCTGTATGTCTTTTAAAATCATGCGAACGACAAAGTATATGCAAGCTGTTACATTCCTAAAATTATTATCGAGATGTCTTGGTTATATTTCCTAGTTTACAAGTCATTGTCTTTATTTCCCACTGACCAATACTAAAGAATAAAATAAAATTAGAATTTGAAGAAGAAAAGCTGTTGTCTCACAATGTACTTATCCCAAATTTATCAGTCCATAACATACCCCCTTCTTTTTTCTTTCAAAATTTTAGCACGAATTTATGAGGGTTAATTTTTTTCTTGTGAATTGCGAGACACCCTGTATATCTTTAGAAAAAGAAAAAAATATAATTACCAAACAATATAATACAAAAAAATAAATGCGTTAAAATATGATAACATATGATCTTTCTGACGGCTTGTTGATAAAATATTATTCAATTTTATTCTGTTCGTTGTTGTGATATTATTTTTTTTTTAAATGAATAATCTTCGAAGTAAATAATCAATATTATGTTAATGTTTGTATTCAGTTTCCTGCTATGTCGCAAAGTTAAATAATTCTTGATTCTTTATTTGCTGTTTCCGTGACTTCTCTTTTCATCAGTATTATGACTCACTATTACATATGTGTGAAGATGTGTATCGATCATTGTAGCTGTTATAGTTACGTGATAAAACGTCATGAATTAGAGTTGAATGTGATCCTCGCTTGAAGATCCTTTGCTGCTGAACAATAAATATGATGCAAAGTCTAAACGCTGTTGCCAGTGATTCTCCTGAAAAACTTGACGACAAATTTAATATTTCCACACTTCACTTATAACATTAAATAGTATCACTGAACACTCTTATTATTAGTGTTGACACACTATGTTGGAATAAACACTGTTTTCATAAGTTGTTCATTGCCTGGTGCTTAATGGTCCAAGAAAGAATATACAGTAGTCTATGATATTAATTCCAATAATGTTCATGGATAATTCCTCATAAACAATTGTTCGTAAAATGGTAACATTTATCTTCTTTACTTAAATTTGCACTTAGTGTCTTATAAATGTTATGTTCTTCCTATGTTCAAATTATGGTAAAAAAATTGTTCTTCAGACAAAGCATTCGTTGAATGCTAATAGTTAATGTTCTTTGGAGACAATTACTGTCACCTCTAAAATTCTTAATACGCGTAGTCAATCACTTGAGTGTTGCTAATGTGTCAAATTAAGTTACCAGCTCATTTCGGAAACATTTGTAGTAGTTTATGCCATGTTATAGTCTATCTTCTTATCAATAGTTCATGAAATTCAATTTCGTAGCTAAATTAAACACTGTCTATGAACTAATTTCACTTACATGAATTATATATTGTATACGACTGTCTATTTTTGCTAGTCTATAACTTAAATGAACTGCACATCTATGTCCTTTTCTAGATAAATTCTAGAAATGTCACTCTTGAAATATCATAGTGTCTATAATTTATATCACTTTCACAAAAATGCCTATTTCATTGTCTTTGCTTATGTGACTGAGACTTTTATGGACCTTTTCTGACTATTCATCTTGCAATGAGGTCTATGCCAACTTACTTTAGTACTATATTGTATGTTCAGTCCTATCTATATTCATATCTATGATTTATGTGTATCATTTGTTGAAATGAGTATTGATTCTTTGAAGTAACCTCTCAAACGTTGTTCCGCCTATTACGCTTCTTACTTCATATATATTGCCAATTACTTATTTGACTATTTACACATAAATACACTATCACAATTCCTAACTGCTTCATAAACAATGCTTCGATTTCTTATATCTTGTATATTTCGTTTCTAAAAAAATACTATAACTACTATTACCTCATATTTACCTTTGTACAACTAACAATAATTATCTATGATTGTTTATTATGCTTACTATATTCTAGCCATATTTAATTTAATCTATGATTTAAGCTGTACGATACACATCTGATATCTAACTTATCGCCTTTTATAGTCCTACTTTTATTTTTTAAAAAAAAGCTGTTTGCTTATCTTTACGTATACCGTACCTAGTTTCCTATTAAATTATTCGATTTGTAAATGCTGTATTTTTATTATTTTTTTCAATCTGCTTCTTTTTGTGCATCTTTTTTTTTGTTTCTTCCTTCTTTTCCTTAAAAAATTCAACTTCAAGGCAAATCTTCGAATGAAAACTTCCTTAACCAAGAATTAGATTAACAC
>JAGDQP010047229.1:0-15085 GCA_022664845.1 Lepisma saccharinum
AAAATCGTAAAGTAGAGGCGAACTAACAACTTTGGTCTATTGCTTCGTAATAGACAATAACAAATGTGTCGTGAACACATATTCAACTTAAAACCCCAAAAAATGAAACTAGTTTGCTACAGAACAGATAAAGTAAGGCGAGCTCCACGAAAATTCTCGCGTTTTAAAACTGCGCTTTCGGTATCTGTAGAAACACGAACTTGTCCATGACATTTTTCGGATTGTGTCATATCGGCGAGCGCATCCGTGGGGACGTACCCATGCAAAGAGGATTTTAGAAACAGGGAAGAAAAGAGAGCACAAGACAAAATAATGCGAAATATTGTTGCCAACTCGAAAGTACATCAAACCGTCTATCGGACCAAAAGAAAGAGCACATATGGACTCTACACATGTCGAAAACACGTGTTAAATGGAAGTGCAGACCGTACCAGTAACCTGGCGAGGTTTCGTTTGAGTTGGCAACCGGGGGCGCTAGTTCGTCGAACAGAAAAGAAAGCGACTGGAATGCGTTATAAAAGGGCGGACAGGTGTAAAGAGAAAAAAACGGGTCAAAGGAGCGTTGCTTATCGCCCCCCGAATCGGGGTAGTTGTAGTGAAAAAAAGGCTGACGGGCCTTCATGCAATAAAGAGTTTGACCTGCCATCAACCTTCAAAATCCTTGAAAACGTGGAAATGTTATTCAATTGATGAATAGCGTTAAGCCAGCAGAGGGCGTTGTGAACAGTGCCGGTGCAAAGCTGCTAGTGGAACTAACAAGATGAATGTCTGTGACGTTGGTAGCTTCTGTACTGGACAGCCAGACAAGAAAACCAGTGTGTTAGAATCACCCCCTCACACTTCAAAGGGCTGTAGTTGGTATGTGGAAAACTCAGCTTTGACGGAAAATATAGCGTTACCCTCGACAACATTGTGAGGCAAAAGGCAGGGACTAGTAACATGCTCTTCCGCATCGGAGGCTATCCTAAAACCTCTGGCCATCATTTGTATGTACGTTTCTTCAGAAAAGAACATACGATTCCGTGTCGGTTTGGAAGTTGTCATGACAATAGTCGCCGATGAAAGAGTGAAACGAGCTTTGTGGAGTGTTCCGAAATGGTTAGTTTCGAGGAAAGGATAGTGGACGTTAATTCGAAAGCGTAGGTTTAACTCAAGAAGTAAGTGTCTAATTAAAAGGGAGGGACATTGACTATATATATATAAGTTTGAAAAAAGGTAGCCAGTCGAAACCGGGCACCCACCCAAACTGAAAATCCTGACAGAATAACTGTTTTAGACAGCACCAGTAACAATACCGAAGAAACCTTATCCTCTACAAATATTACGTTTCCCCACATTATTAAAATATATGTTGACCTTTCATGTACGCGCTTTTACTTCGTCAAACACCTTGCGTGAAAACATGAATGCATAACTAGACAGAAGAATCCTCCGGCTACAAAGAATGCCAGCGATTGGCGTTCAGAAAAGTACAGGTCGTCTGGAAAATCAATTTGCAGTAGCAGTTCCCTCCGTTTTAGCAAATAAAGGTCGGAATGATGCTTCAACTAGTAGCCTGACAGTTCTTTTCCACATCCATGTGCCCAGACGAAAATAAGTAAATAAAGTTAAAAGTCAGCAGCTTTATGATAAAGTTGGTCTTGTGGGATTGTTCAATCCAGAGCGTGGTAAGCTATATGTTTATATGGATTTGGTTCAGTACGAATTGGCTGTAGCTCTAAAGTGGGAAAATCTACACCCTGCCACTACAGGGAGTCGAACGTGGAACCTTCGAGCCGATGACCTACCGCCGCAGACCGCTTGCCCACGCAGGCAGGTACAGATCAGACCTAATTCCAAATACGTCCACCGCAATCGAAACGATAAGCATTGATTTTCAGGTGATCTGAAATTTTATAGATAACATGGCAGAACAAAAACCACACACACATCAATGGGAGATGGTAAAAAATACCGATAAAATACAAAAATGTAATGAAATCTTTAGAACCTTTTCCTCCGCCTGGCGTAACAATGGCCATTTGGTTCCGCTACTCCGCTGACCAGAGATAACGTGTGCTAATGTACCAGGAGCGGACACTGTGACTACGTAGGTGCCAAGTGTTGGACATAAAATAAACGACAGCGTTTATGCAATTAAGCGAATTAAAGTTTCTTATTTTGGCGCACTTCAAAGGCGTTCGCAAATTAGTAACTTCCTCCGATTTTAACATTTGAAATATAGCAATCCTACTACATTTTCACCTACGAAGAATATGAATTGTATGACGTAACATTTTAATAAGTAGTTTTGTTTGTGCATTTCCCGGTTTGAAAACTCTATCAGAATAATATTTGCACTAATGAGCTGATTATTATTATAGTGTGTTGCTTTCCAATGAGCTCTAAACCGGGGAACTACAAAACAAGTCAATATCTGAAGCTAGACACGAAAGAAATTCAACTCAAACTGAAATTCTGTTATATTTCGACGGAAGCGAAAATGAACAAACAAACAAGGATTGCGTGATACCAATTCTGCCTGGGCGTATCTAGCGGTCTAGTGGCGTTACGTATAACCTCCAAGGTTTCTTCCTATCCAGTCCCGTATGTAATATCTACTCAACTAGTCCTCGTGCATTTATAGTTTGTAACAGGTTTTCTGCTACCAAAGATATGACATCCGTTAATACGGTAGCCAAGTTAGTACAGTTTCTAGCGCTATTTCAACATCGGCACTAGAGAAGCACAGGTTCGAGTCCTAATGTCGGCTTTACTGACGGACGGTCTCCGGCTTCACCAAGCGACTGCTGATGTGATACATTAACAAAGGGTCGCTCCCCAAGGAACTGTTCTCGCATACATATAACAGACCTAGGTCGTAGTTCCGAGAGTAATAAAAATTGAATGTTGAGCAAAGATAATCAATAATGTCGGAGGTCTTCCCCCTGTTAGTTAATGCGCATTTTCCGTTCTCCGCCTCGTATTTGAATATTGAAAATTACTCTTGCAACATGGAACCTGCTTAAAACTGCAATCTTCTATATTGGTGACATTCTGAACGTAGCTCAAGGGATACAGCGAGACATTTAGTGGACATTATGTCCGATGAGTTTTCCCAGATTAGGGCATTTATCCCCGGTTAGAAAAATAATTATATCTCTTGTAACAATCTATTGCTCCATTTGAAAAATGATTTCCACCTAGAGCTTCCAGGGGTCCTAATTTTATACTCTATACTTTACGCTAAAGTCTCGAAATGTACTCTCCCTGTACTACTGCAACTCCAACAAGCAACAAGTGGAATTATCCCGACCCTGTGGGAAACCTCTGGGAAAACCATGGTCACCTTGCACTATATGGCCACAAACTGGAATACACTACTAATAAATTTGTAGTTATCAATTTATGGGTTTAATCGGCAAATCCTTTAGATATAAGGGGTGGTTCTCGCTGCAGGGAGAGGGATGCGGGAGGGACCTTAAATAAGGTATACCATTCAAGAACCTGTTTAGAGAAACTGAGGAAAACCCAAGTAAACTTTAGTCAGTGGTACCTCCCCATTTTCGCGTAATATTTGTACAAGTCAGACGACCAGTTTCACCGAGCGACTTCTTCACAGAAGCAATGAATCCAACTTGATCAAATGTTTGTCAGGATTGGTTTCCAAGCTGAATTTCTTTTTTTTTTCTTAGTTTATCAATGGATTGTCTCTAACCCGTAATGTAATCCATGCTGGTGCAACATTTCTGTCTGATGAAAACAAAATGAGTACTCTAGATATACTCTAAAAATCAGCATCCACGAATATCTCTGTGTGTCCAATATTACATTGGAGACGGTGCACTTCACTTTGGTCTGAGCAATGTATGCATATTACAGTAATTAAAGTTAATGTAGTAGAAACTTGGAGGCTGGTCGTGACAAGTAATGTTCGTTTTAGTATCAAAGACATGAAAATAACAGCCTCCCTGGATCTCTTTACAGATATCTACCTCTAGCCGAGGTATGGTCTATCTCCAATTACCGTATAGTACATACCGCACTGGAAAGTGCACAAATGGAATACTGAACTCAAGAAACCACAAGCATTGGCTTAGAATACTGTACTCGCTGCAATGAACAATATTATTCAAGAGTGTTCAATGCAGAATATTGCTTTACAGAATAAAGCATTAACATTTCTATTAGATAACTAATGTCTTATTGTAAGATATTCTGTATATAATTTTCCTTAACAATTTTCTAGTCTAGAGTATAGTTTACCACTGTATACGCAGTTTGTTTGTCCTATTGCTTCATCTGACCTGCAATGAATTGCCTTGTTTTAACGGAACGGTCCAGGATTTAAATAATCAAGGTATACAGCTTTTCATCTATTTTTCACAAAATTAGAAAAAGAGCCGGCCGGGTGACAGAGCGATCGGCGCTGGTAGACCAGCGGCTCGAAGGTCCCGCGTTCGAGTCCCGGCAGGGAGTTGGCTATGGATTATAAAAGGTAAAGGCAAATCGTGACGGCCTGCAGTCCGAAGTTACTAGACTAGCTCATATACGAATAAAATTTAAAGAAAACGAGAAAGTTACGTGAGCAGTAGGGCAAGTTCAATTTTTCGTAAAGAACTGTTACATCATATGAAATTCCGAAAATCAACTGTCAGCGCAAAATTTTTGTCAGTACAGGTGAGTAGAAGCAACAAACAGCAATCTAATGGTTAAAACAATACTGGAAAAGCTCGAACGAACTGCTGCCAATATTATCTAGTTCTTCTGTAGAGGGACATTGCAAACACACTCATATAGTTTCCACCAACATGTTTCCAGCGTGACAATCCACTAACATCTCAAGATATGTGATAACGCAATTCCGCATCTGGATTGACGAGGAGCGTGGACAACAAAACTCGTCTTCACTGCTTCTTTGGTAGAAAAGAGTGGGGAAGGAAGAGATGAGTTAATGAAAGAGGAGATTCGAACAGAAAGAGATGCTGCTCCTCTATTTCTCAATGGTTTCCGTTTAGAACGATGTGTCTCTGAAGAAATGTACGGCACGTTTACTGTGAACCCTTGAATACAATATCTAGCCAGACATCACATCAGATTGTAAAGTACAATAATTACTAACGATCATCTATCCATCCCGTAACAACAGTAAAAACGAAAACAAATTCCTAAGTCACTGAGCAATAAGTATCTGGTAACTGATTCGCAAACGTAGTTTTTTGAAAATTTACCTCAGAAACACACTGGAAATTTGGTTTAATTGCATTGAATTTATGGTTTTTAGACATCTATTGCTCAGGCCAGGACTTAGTAAGGGAAGTCGTAAAATG
This sequence comes from Lepisma saccharinum, assembly GCA_022664845.1. Lineage (NCBI taxonomy): Eukaryota > Metazoa > Arthropoda > Insecta > Zygentoma > Lepismatidae > Lepisma > Lepisma saccharinum. The sequence goes on from JAGDQP010047229.1 coordinate 5,310, forward strand.
GAGAATTTGTATTTTACGAGGTATCAATGTTCATCATCAAAATATTGTATTTATTTCGTTTCACGAGATCGTACTGCCGCTCCTGCAAATTCAAGCCTAGAGAGTTCAAACTGTCAGGGGAAAAGTGCATAACCATTTCAAGAGTTCGATCCGTACTGATCTTTTATTTTCTTTTTTGTTCAATGTTGAAATCACTTGATTGATGTAGTAATTATCCAAACCTATAACAATAGAGCTCTTTTTGAACAATAAAAATGACATGGAATGAACTCTTGAAATATATATGTCTAAAAGATGATTGAGAGACACCTTTCCAGACTAAAAATGTAAAAAAGAACCATAGTTATGACTATCTACCGGAAACATGAGAATTCATACAAAAATATCTCTATCTATCATATTTCGATTATCCAACTGAGCTTGATCAAATGACAATTTAATGTATGTCAATTATTACTTGTAACATGTAAAACCATTCTATAATTTTCTTCCTGAGCAATATATTTCACTTATCCAACTGAGCCGGATCAAATGGTATTTAATGTAATATTACATACTCCTGACGTATATTGAGAGTATTACCTTTGTCAAGTAGGATATTTTGTTCATCTTGAAAAATAACTTACATACGTTCAGAAACGGAACGAAAATTTCATTTATATGGCAAACAAAAGGAAATGGTATTTAAATGCAGATGATTTCTTCTCTCTTGTTTTGATTTGCTCTTTTCCCTGCAGAAAAATTAAGAAGAAAAATTAAAATAAGTTTTGATGGGATGGGGGATGTTACGAGATTTGCTGCTGTAAATCATGTTCGCTCTCTGCCCTCTGCGAGTATCGGTGCTCATTCAGTTTGAAGTGTATTAAGAAGTAAATGAACACTTCTACCTGAGAAAGGTTAAATAATAAATATTTTAAAAATTGTAATTTTACGGTTGACAGTGTCAAACGGATTTCCTTCCGCATGAGTGCTTTTCAACTGGGTCCGGCAACCGTCACTTTCCATGACCTGACGTGTAAAATATGGCATTATAATAATATGCGTGGTTGGGTCCGGAGCAGAATGGTCAATGAGAAAAATGCCGCTGTCTATCCCAAACCCTGAAATGTTACCAAAGAAGTGGTAAATTGAAGTAAAGAGAAAACTGGGTATTGGATAAAAGTTGTAGGAACGTTTGAGAATATTGTAAACCCACAGAGAAGCCCCATCTGTGCTTTGACGTGTAGAAGAAATGGCCATCACATTCCTTATAAGCAATTACTTTGGAGCAGAATACGTAACGTCAACAAACCCAATTAGTCATACCCGATAAGATGGCTGGGTAAGCAAATTCGATACGAAAATCACTCACTACTCACAAACACCTACATGAAATGAACAGTAAATAAATGTCCAATTCCGTACATGACGCAAATGCAGTGACACCGTGTCGCTTTACATCATGGTGACAAGGCAGAGCACAAAAAGATAGGTTCAGCAAATCGTGAACAACCCTAGTAGTAATGGAAAACTGTAGGGCACGCTCGCAGCCTATCGCATCCGTCCTTTTTCGGTAAAAGAAAAGACAAAAACGGTAATAGCAATCGTGTAAAACGAATATTATGGAGTCCACAGGCAACCGTGATTACTGCGTAGTAGAGACACAGATCTCGAAAGGAAATAATAACGTCATGGTACACAAGTGTAATACAGACACAGCAAGCGCAAGTGAACATAATACGTGACCCCTATGAGACATCAGACGGACATCCATGCAGGAGGAAGAGGAGTTTTTCACCCTCAATCAACGATGTCAATTATGGTGGATTTTGGTATACAGGCACACTTCAATCAGTACAGATAGGTAAGTAAAGGGTTTGCACCAATGGCGGGGGATAAGGGCAACGGTGAAGGGGAGGGAGTGAAGTGATGGAAAACGTGCGCATGCACTTGGAGTCATGGGGATATATGTACGGGATGTGTAATAAACGGACCAGTGACCCAACATAGAATGACGAACTTTTAACCGACAAATGAACGTGCGCTGGTAACCGCAGCTGAGGCAGTGGAAGAACAATCTCACTTTACACTAACAAACCAAAACCATCTCCATAACGCAGCCGAAGCTATGGAAAGGGCTATACTAGCGATTTGAAATTGCAAATGTTCGGAAAGGGTGGATAGCAAATGGGTGGGTAGGGAGTGCATATGGCGTTGTATCAATCCCTGGGTGACATTCGAGCCTATGTTCAGGTTCATACAACATTTATTCAAAACACTACGAATATTATGAAGGCTCCGAGCACGCTGCAACAGCTATTCAAAATCCACGTCGACGAGCACTAAGATGGCGAGGCGATGAAAACGAATCTCGAACTTGGGTAACGTCGCATAGTCAACACTGAGGTGGACATAAACAAGGACATACTCCTGGAAAAAGACAAACGGGAGGGATACGGGGATAACGAATCTCCAACCACCAGTGAGAAGTTACCATAAAGTTGCACATACCTCCCCAACCCGCGCCCTTCCCTCCACAGAAGCACGCAAGAAGTCATCCTTCATAGAAGAAACCATCAGTTAATGACGCGGTGCCCAGAGATGTATGCGCAAAACACCCCCGAAGTGGCAGTGAATGGTGGTAGAGTACAGGATAGTATAGCAAGATGAGTCAAGTAACTGAGTTGTGGTACGACGGTAGTTGGCCCGACAGTGACTTCGCCGAGGCAGTGAGACAACTGGAGAAAACACTAGGCTGTTGTGCTACAGGTCGGTGTGTCAGCATGCGAGCCAATACCAGTGGTAGTGGAGTCCGCAAGAAGAGGGACAAGACAGTGTACGATAAACCTTTACACAATCCATGTCGGTGTCGGCAAAACATAATAGAAGAACTGTGTATTCGCGACGCACTGGAACAGTGGGAACGTGCAGTGGTGCCAATCATATGTTCTGGGTGTGCATATGACATGGGGAACCAATGGGGACGTAGCTGTCTAACGGGTACTGAAGAGGAATTAAATAACCGTACTCGAACAGCTCTATTTACTCCTACCAGCCTGTGCCAAATCTACCGAGCGTTCCAGGACCAGTATCCAAACGTTGGACCATCCACATTTCACATATCCAAGTGTGGCCTTGAAAACCTGGTGAATCGTAAAGTGAAGGAGGTACGACAACTACTGCTCCGGAATAGCATTGCAGCCGATCCATAAACCCAGGGTGTGTGCGGACAAAGTATGTTCATGCTCCATAGATAACGTGGTGGGTGCGATACACGCAAAAACTAGAAGTGTGTGTGACATGGACATGTACCTCACACATATATGTAGCTATACGACTATGTGTGTCGATAGGTATCAACATACGGAAAGTATATCAAAACGGTATATAGACAGTGCACCATGCAGCGTGACTGCACGTAGTGGCTAATGTAATTTTAATATGCAATGTATGTGTAGTGGTTACCATTATTAAAGATAGAAAGAGCGGTTCATATGCAGTGGGCTTTTATTTCCAAAGAGTGAGGAAGTGTGGTATGTAACAATGGTTGTATACAAAATTAGTGTAGTAGTCACTGATATTAAAAATAGAAATAGGGTTTATTGGTTACCAGTGATGGAAAGCGCTATCCTTTAACAATAATGCAAGTCCGTACAAGTAAACAACAACAAACAACGTCACATTGGTAAGGAGCCCATCCACAATACGAATACAGATGGCAGCATCCGCCAAGTTTCATGCACAACATCCGTAGTGGTAGTTGTAGAAGTAGTAGTGCTTTTTACGCTCACTGTCAAATAAGGAGAGCGTATGGTGCTGCAGTCTGAAATTAGGTATCAGTACTACTAGTTCATCACCACACCGTGGCAGCATCCGTATGTTTAATGATAACCCTGGTGGTGATCGTAATTACAAGCGGATAGGTCCGAACCACTTGTGCATTAAAAATGGATTACTCCAAAACCAAAAAGTTGCTTATGTCACACCACCCAGGAGCACCTGCCTCCTACACGAACTGAGCGCTGGTTAACAGACGTAGCAGTAGTAGTAGTAGTAAATTCTGGGGTACTGCCAGCAAAGACGTAGTAGTACACCACCGCTGGGGAAAATAGGGTATAACACGACTAGCGAACGTTGGTTGTAGCATTCAGGACCAAGGTGTAACAGTGCAAAGTGAAACATAATTGTATTAGCCGTGCTGCTTCTACATCACAACCGATCATGAGGGTACACCCATACAAGTAATGGCTTAGTATATTCAAGGTTTCGCAAAAAGTTTAACGTCGATTTCATGACAGTGCATTATTTGTATGCGTTTACACCCATGACCTGTTGCTGCAGAGTGTGACGAAAACACAATGACGACGTCATTACAGAAAACCAGTGGTTGATGATGCAGTAATGTGTATCCAAACCCGTGTACACGTGGCAATGGTAACAAAAGCAAACGCTGACTGGAAAGCAATGCATTAGTTGTATCTATGTACACTCTGGTCTATGAGCAAGAATGCTGTACACCAAACCAAAAGTCATCGTTGATGCTTGAAATGGAAACAAAATAAAATCGCGTGTATGGTGTTTACACACACTTACAACCAATGTATACCGATGCGGTATTTAAAAAACAAGATTTCAAAGTAACTTTACAGTTGAGAATGGTAACAAAAGCATACGCAGACTGCAAAGCGATGCATTAGTTGTATATGTGTGTACACAGTGGTCTATGACCACGATTGCACCGTAGTGGTTACACACATACAACCAATGCCTACAGTGTTGCTGATATAGCCTATCGAAACCGGTTACGGTTGGTAATGGTTCCAAATAAAAAAATATGGCAATGCATTAATAGCATATGTGCGTACGGTCTGTTCTATAACCACGACTGCTGTACAATAGTAATACGATTGCGCTGTAGTGGTTACATACATACAACCACTGCCTACAGTGATGCAGATATAGCCTATCCAAACCCGTTATGGTTGGTAATGGTTCCAAATAAAAATAAAAAATATGGCAATGCAATAGTTGTATATGTGTGTACGCTCAGGTCTATGACCACGACTGCTGTACAATAGTATTACGAGTGCGCTGTAGTGGTTACACACATACAACCACTGCCTACAGTAATGCAGATATAGAACATCCAAAATAGGTTACAGTTGGTAATGGTTCTAATTAAAATGAAGAACGGTTATGACAATGCATTTGTTGTATATGTGTATACTCTGGCCCATGACCACGGATGCTGTACAATAAACCAAAAGTTAACGTGGCGCCAGGAGTGTTTTACATGTGTCAAACCAGGTTATGGCAAAGGTGTCAAACCCAAATAAACAAATAATACGACACCAAAGCAAAAGGTAACGTGTATGTGTAAAATTGCCCCGTAGTGCGTACACTCATACCACCAATGATTGCCGTGGTGGTGGAATAGTGTGTTCAAGGTTTACAGTGGGCAATGGTACCAAGACCTAAAGCAGACTTCATGATAATGCAGTAGTTGTATAATAAGACAACAAACCAAAAGTCAACGTGGTTGCGTACAATTGCGCCTGTAGTGTTTATACGCATAAAACTATTGAGTGTGATGGTGGTACAACAAAAACAGGTTACCCACGAGCATCGTAACAAACATGTAATAAAAACACCACCATAGCACTGGAATAGTTGAATGTGTGCACACATACAGATAGATTGCCACCCAGAATCTTCGTCATAGTGGGACGTATACAAGACATACACCAACAGAGGTGGACGTAGTAATGCTCACTACACACACACGTACAAACGATGGTTGCCGATGGGGCATACTCGATTGGTAAGCAGACTGGATGGAGGTGGTGTGGTAAGTACGAAATAATCAACACAAAGGAAATCTGACGAAAGCCCCTGCAGCAATCCATGCTTGTGTGTGTGTTGGTACAGAAAGACCCGTGGCAAACAGAGCGATGGTATGCAGTATTAATAATATTAACCACTTCCTTCCTGGTGTCAGGAGACAAATTCTATGTATAACGGATACAATGTACAACGGTACAATGCATTTGTTGTATATGTGTACACACTGGCCCATGACCACGGATGCTGTACAACAAACCAAAAGTCAACGTGGCGCCACAAGTGCTTTTACACGTGTCAAACCAGGTTATAGATGGCAAAGGTGTCAAACCCAAATAAACAAATAATACGACACCAAAGTAAAAGGTAATGTGTATGTGTAAAATTGGCCCTGTAGTGCGTACACTCATACTACCAATGGTTGCCGTGGTGGTGGAAATTTTGAACATATTTATTTATTCAATCCAGTATGGTGATACACAACAGTTAAAAAAACACCCAAAACCTAGAACGTAACGTCCAGCACCCGGTAATCTAGCTATAGATTCCCACAACCAGAGAGACTACGTAACACACACATAGAATCACATAACCAATGTCACTGAATTATTGTACCACATGCTGCAGTTAGGTCCTTTGAAAGTAGTTTCCCCATGACTTTGGTAAGTTCATTCTCCAACAAAAAGTAAAGCCCACACTCAAACGTAGTGCGGGATGCACCGTGGCTATGATTCTGCACGTACACACTGTAAAGCGCGTTACTGGTGGACGGATCCAATATGGTTGTGACTGTACGGTCCTGGGATATGAGTGGACTAACACATACATGATGTAACATATCCGGGATCTGGTAACTACACCCGCCGCACACGAAGGGTAATCGAGAGGGGGTCCACTGGTCCATCGCAGACCAAATACAGTGTTCCTTGATGAAACCCATTGAACACTCGCAAGAACACCACATTGGAGTGGGAATGTCCATATTCGCACTATACTAGTGATGAGGTACGGTCTAGTAGTCAGAGTTGCCTCCTCGATCCTTGCACCAGCACAACGCAGTAAGCCCGTCCTGATGGTGCTCAACAAGGGATGCGATCCCAGCACCGGGCGGCAGCACCCTCCTTTGGAATGCTCGTGCCCGTAAATTGTAAACACTTCGTCGGTGTATAGGTCACCAGGAAACGCAGACTTCACCCAACCGGGAAAGGGGTTATTGGAAGCGTCCAAATATACGTCCGGGACTCGGGTTCAGCTGAAATGTCCAAAACACACGTGTTCGTACTGACTAGGCCTGCGATACCGGCATACGTAGTATAAGATTTCTACGCCTGGCTCTCAAAGCTCTAGAGTGGTCCACAGACACCGCTCATCAATGGTCTCGAACGTACACGTAAACGGAGGGCCCTGTAGCTTGGCATCCTCTTCCGCCTTGGCTCCAACGTGGCAAAGCTCCCGCCCATCAACAGGTTCCCAATGGCTCATGGTGATGCAAACAATGTGGTAAAGGTACACATGCAAGGCTCATTTAAAGAACACTACCCGCATGCCAAAACAGTAGCTACGCAACGCAAAACCACTCACGGAAGACATAACAACCGTGATCACACAGAGCTCGGTGGGCGTAGCTGCGAAGCAAGCGCGCACGCGATACCCAACGTTAAATAGGCTCCTGCAAAACAAGGTGGGACGCATGCGCAGAAAGGTAGGGTCCACGCAATGTGTCTAGTAAACCAGCACGATCGAACCATGGCACGTATAACGCTAAACGCTAATACCATTAGCATTCTGCTTGCTCACGTCCTAACCGGGTGCAACTGTACAGTAGAAGTGGTAACTGTAGATTGTTTACTACATGACATACAACGTTTTGCCCTGGACGAGTATTATCTGTGTGGGTTATGTGCATGTAGCAACACCGACATTATCCGAAAGGCTATACACATTTTATCCAACACGTTGCATGTAAAACTGTTGTATAGTGCGTATAGGAAGGCACATCCCTGCACCAACGGTGGATACAAATGGTTCTACATAAACATTCAGCGTGAGAAACCTGTATTCGCAAACCTGTTGCAGCCTTTGTTTCCATTCCTGAACCCGTAAACCCCTTCCAGAGGCTGTGTTCGTGCACGTGACCATGTCGTGCGTCAAATACGCGAAAGTGTTAACCGCTGATAAACCATGTTTCTGTGTCCCAAACTATATTCACTGGACGTGTATCAGGTCAGCATTGCTCCAAGTCGACCCGAAAAAGTACGTCCAATGTATTACCTGCCACTATGAACTAACGGAAGAAGGTGAGGTGTGTAATTGTAGATACTTTAATAACAATGAATTCATACTGCATATGGTGACAGAACCCAACATGGCCTACGAACTGTATACCTTATTTTCCGAGGAGCATCCACGTACTAGGTTGACGTTTATACAATTCCAGTTGGGTTTTGCTAAACAGGTTGAGCACTATGTACTTTCACCATCCATTTCATGGTGCTGTTTTGATGCAAAACAGTGCCAGCTTCCATTAAATTTATGTGTCTTTCAGGAAATTGTTATATTCGTTGTTGTTTTACTTCTTACATTGTCCTGATGTTTCGTTGTACCTGAGTGTTAGATTTTTTCTATCAACTTTGCTCTCTCCTGTACGATAGTACTTTTCTGGAACTGTGGGCTAATCAGTTCCCCACGTACTTGACATATCTGCAAACAGAGTCAACCAGCGTTCTGCTCCAAGTTTTTGATGCACCCTCATAAATGGTAATTTAATTTTCCGAACTCACACAATACAAGTAACTCATTTCTACTAATAATTAATTGTTTACCAAATTTGTAATAAATGAAAAACTAAATAACCAACAAAGTGAAATTAAGTAGAGTAAAATAAAAATAAAATCATAGTTTTTGACATTTATGCGCTACACTATTTTACCAGTCTCGACACACTCGCGCCCGAAATGGTTGACGCTTTCAAAATATTGGCGCCCTGTTCAGGACAGCAGGTCGAACACCCCTTGATCCGGCTCTGCCTCCAAAGAAATATAAACAAAAGTATGGGGAACAAACTTTCAGAGATTCTAGTTTACATGTAGAAACCTGCACTAGGATACGTAAAGAAATGTAAAGAAAATTTGTGGATACACTGTATATGTGACACACAATGTTCGTGTCTTGTGAAAACTTACATTCAGATCAAACGTTCACAAATTATTGATGAAATACTTTGTACATCCCAGTAAATGTCAGGCTCTCAATAGACTTTTCCGTATTACAACCATTTGTAATTTCGTATTTTATCCGAGAGAGGCTGCACCCTTAATGTGTTTAAATACGTCGCAGTAAACTAGTTGTTTTGAAAGCTAATTAGTTTCAATAGGCATATTTTTCAAAATTATTGTCCTTATTCAAGTATTGACACTATTTAAAGAAACTGGAAACATCAGTTTATTTAACTGTATTGCATTTAAGAAAGTGCAGATGAATTGAAAGAAAGTTAATACAGAAATAAACTTGAATTGCCAGTGCTTCGAAAATTCTATATTGTTGGATTTGTAAATAGGTATCCTAACAAAAACACCAGAGGTGAAAAAGTGGAACCAAGTTCTTTAGCCTTAAAAGGGTGTGAAATGGGAGACGGATGAGCCAAGTTCCTTGGTGACAGCATGTAACAGGAACAAAGGAACTTGGCGCGAGGTGGCAAGGTTCATGATCCTCAAGCTATAAGGGTGGTGGGGATCCTAAAACCCACTACGTCCACCGCCACCAACCTTAAGGCTGTTGCCAGCTCGCGCCAAGTTCCTTTGTTCCTGTTACATGCTGTCACCAAGGAACTTGGCTCATCCGTCTCCCATTTCACACCTTTTTAGGGCTAAAGAACTTGGCTCCACTTTTTGCACCTCTGGTGTTTTTGTTCGGATTTCACAGCTTTTTGTACGTGTATAATATATATACTCGCTCGC
>JAGDQP010047230.1:0-15085 GCA_022664845.1 Lepisma saccharinum
TAGCTCTGCCATAATCTCATAATAGCATATGAGATCTATGGCAGAGCTACCTAGCGGATGGCTTCAAAAGCAAGTGCTCCTGTACAAAAACCCATTAGTTTTAGGGCAGCTAGAAATGGGAAAGCATGATAAGATTATCTATTATGAGGTCTATGTAATCACCTTCCCGTTCCCTATTCCTTTCCTGCTTCTTAAATGTTCCCTCTCGACGGGGATGCAAGTGCTCGAAATATTGAGAGATCCATCCTGATGATATTTCCATCCGTTAGGAGGCAATTATAAACCACGATAGTTCACCTTGCCCAGAGATCTTCGGTTGATAGGCCCGACTCCAGGAAGAACGACAATCCTCATCACTCTCGTAACAAATTGTCAAGTTATCACTTACACACCAAATTCAGAGAGATCGATTCCTCTCGATTTGAGCGGAATATGATATCTTTCGCAAGGGGAAAGAGGAACCACTCTTTTAGAGCGGATTTTCATCGGAGAAAACAAGATAAATTTCATCTCGAGAAATAAAGATTGGATCTATGTTAGACTTTTAATATGATAAATTACATCCATAGAGCATCGGAATTCCATCCAACAAGATCACATTTTCAATCCAAAACTAGAGCGTTTCGTTCAAAACCACTCTTTTCTATTGAAAGTTTCTGCTCTAAAAGAGTGGTTCCTCTTTCCGCTATAAGAAGATGAATTTTTCCACTCTTCCGAATTTAGTGTGTATATTTCTCCTCTCCAAAGTTATCTTCTAGAAGTGATTTGTACTGTAAGATCAAATTATCTTTGTTTCACAAAATTTTTTTAAAGACTAACACTGTCACAGAAAAAAAAAGTATAACATCTTGCTAGAAGAGAAATTGAGATGAGTCCTCCGAGGTAAGCTTCCATACGAGATTTCAACTATCTTACGTCATTGAGTAATCATTGGGTAATCAGGAAGCCCGCTAACATGTGACACCACGGCGTGTGTTTGTGAAAGTCCATTGATTGTTGTGCTTCACCATAAACTTTGTTGGTCAGCAGACTATGTCTGATTCTGACCCGGTCATGGAAGAGATCTCGGAGGAGGAAAAATGGAAAGACCTGTGTGACCTTAGATTCCACTAGTACCACGCGTCGAGGATTATCTGCGGAGAATGTAGGTAGGAGGCAGTTCAAGGAGGCATAGCACCAACAGATACGTTGACCAACCAAATTCAGCAAGTTCAAGTCCCCCGGACTAGTGTTGAGTAACATTTTCTTTTCTGCGAAAACAGATTCATCAAAGGTCTGGTATTTCCTTCGAGTTTATTTGGGAACTTCGCAACTCGGGCTACACAAAATAATAGAAAAAAAGTGCAGAAAATTCACCAGCACTTCTAAAGTGATGATTTTTTTCATATACCTCGAGCTCAAGTACATACGTAGTTTTAGGGAGGTATACACAACTATGTTATTGCTTGTTTTGTAGAATTGCCAATTGATAATAGAACACCATGTGGTAAAACATGTTAAAGACAGAGGATGCAAAAATCTACAAATTTATGCACTAAACTTCCCTTTGTCCGAAAGTGTCATAGTGCTGTTTACCTACGAGGTAAAGAAATTTTTACATACCTTTATTATTTAAAATATCATCGATATATCTGATTATATATATATATATATATATATATATATATATATATATATATATGTGATGGTAAAAAAGGTACTTACATGTAATCTTTCTGCAGCGCAGTGTCGTCTTCTTTCTTTCTCTTCTTCGTTCCGTCTCTAGCTGCACTTTTATTATACTTTTCACTTTTGTTTCTTTGTTCTTCCTTTCCCCTTCATCTTCACTATTTTTATTATTATTATTTCCCCCTCCCCTCTGATTCTTTACCCTCTTATTCCTTTAGGAAGTCCCTTACCTGCTCCTAGTAACCCTCACATTTTCTTCTCCATTTGGTGTTTTCTCCGACCCATCTAGTCATTTTCCCGCCTCCATGACCTGGCCACACTGTTACCCAGCATCAGTTAGTAAAATGGCGTATTCTTAACACAATTCATCCCGCTGGAATGAATCTTGTTTACTAACTCACGGTCAGTGTTGTTTTCTTTAAGTTGTCAATTAAAAGATACACACGACACATTAAAGCTTGTTTTTACTACTAACAATGCCTGAGTAGACTAAATTAAATTTCCGTATGCGACTTTTCCTCCGCCAATATGTAGTTTGAGAGAAAATAATTTCTCCATAGAGACATCACTGTTATTGAAAAGCAATAGTACAGAAAAAGTAATTATGGGGAATGTCTTTGAGATTTGTGGACGGTAGTTGTCAGGTGCGTGTTTTTCTTCGTGGAACTGGGTTTTACTGGCAAAATATTTCTTAAAGGGTTGAGGCATTATTATTATCGTTATTTCACACTTTGTAGAAATCAGAGACAAAATCGGAGACAGGAAGTGTTTATTCTGGATAGGTGTCTAAAATGCAATATTTTAAAACTTTCTGTTCTGGGACCACTTTACTCAAATCTGTAGGGCATACTTGAGGATGAATAAAATTGTTGAAAAAAAAAAAAAAAAAAAATGTGTGCGTTTAGTTTTATTTCCATTGTAATAAATAAAAAAAAAATAGGCTTAAACTTCTGCAAACTCACGAATTATTTTTAGAACGATGTTTTTTTGTCACTAGTTATAAGTAATACACAATTTAGTACAAATGAGACAGACAGAAGTAAATAGATGCAAATGACATAGGATTTTATTTTTTCAAGTTCCAGTTCATAAACACAAAATATAAGACTCAAAATGTTTTGTGATATACACAGTAAAAAATAGTTGTGTTAATTCAACACAATGCGGTGTCCCAGCGTGACTACCACTTTTGTGTGTTAAATCAACACAACACACGGTGTTGATTTCGGTACTGTGAAAAAAAATACGGCTGCAGGTAGATTTGAACGTAGGTTGTTCAGTTAGAAGTCGAGCGTCCTACCGACTTTGCTAAATCGTCAGACGGGAAGACCACAAGAATGAAACAATATAGAGGATGAAAAAATGTTGCTGAACCCCAAACACAAACAAAGTTACTCTCACGACTTATGCCATGATTTAATCACTTTTTCATTGGTCAGTTAGGGATCACAATCCCCATTTATTGAGAATATGTTCCATTTCTATGAAAGCAAGCACAGCATTTGACAAGTTGTTACGATAAGCAGTAATGTTGCTCAAGTGTTTGGCTGTCGCCATCTTGCTTGCTTTCATAGAAATAGAATATTCTCAATGAATGGGAATTCCGGTTCTCGATTGACAAATAGGAAGTGATTAAACCATGGGATAAGTGGTGCAAGTAACTTAGTTTGTTTTGGGGGTTGAGCAACATATATTTGATCCCCTACACTGTTTAAATCTATAGTGTACTCGTTTAATTCAAATGTTGTTCAGTAAATATCGTTTGCATCGAGTGTCTATTTCGTCTGACGATTTAGGCACGTCGGTAAGACGCTCGACTTCTAACTGAGCAACCCAAGTTCAAATCTCACTGCAGCCGTAACTTTTTTTCACAGGACCGAAATCAACACCGAGTGTTGTGTTGATTTAACACACAAAAGTGGTAGTCACGCTGAGACACCGCATTGTGTTGAATTAACACAACTATTTTTTGCAGTGTATTATAAAAGATGAACTCGATTTTTTTTTCAGAATCAGTGTTACTGGCTTTCCCTTGCATGTGATCCCCTCAAATATAATATCTGTACCTGAGAGCCAGAACTGCGTAAGTCCAATTTTGGCCAAAACATGATTAATGCAGTTTTGTACAGTATTCGGAAGACCTCACATAATGGTTGCATAATTCCTGTTGTAAACATGTTAAACAATGTGAAGAAAGTAAGTCTATTAGGCAGTTTGTCCATTTAGTTTTATATGTGAAAGGTAAAAGTTTCTTTTTACTCGAAAACAAGGATTTGAGACTTACACGTTTCTGGATCTCAGGTACAGATATGTGGAAAACATGAAAATTTTTCGCAGACACACAAAGACATTTATTTTTATTATGAAAACTAAGACTGCGAACTTACTCTACGTAGCATCCAGAAACTTACGTCGTGAAACTTTGAAAAACTGTGGGAAGCCAGAGTCAGGAAGATCGCACAGTTATCTACGTGCCTCCGCAGTTCCGACCCGAAAGCTACGACCAGCCCAGTGGTTCCAAACCTTTTCCAAATCAAGGACTCCCTAAAATCAAATATTACTCATCGCGGCCGCTTACTATGCATCCACACGCGATGAAAGGAAATCTAAAAACATTTTCTATAAAGATGTTCTACTTTTGTCAATAAAATTAAAGATCAGATTAGAACCACGTATGTAATAAGGTACTGTAGTTTCTTACTTTCGGTTCCAACCTCGTATAAATTACTTTTATGATTATGAAAAATGTCGCTATTTTCCAGGCCTTTTTATACATTGTGGGAGGAAGGTATATTCTTTTATAATCAAATACTCGTTTCCAAGACTTAAAAAAAAAAGAAAAATAGTTTTGTATTTCGTAAGATGTTATCTTTAATGTTTGACATTTGAAATCTTTAGTATAATCGCTTGGAGCAAGCGTTTTTTTGACAAAAAGTCAATCATAGTAAAGATAGATAAAAACGCTTGGGGTAGACCTATGGAGAATCAGTCGTAAGCGAGGAAATAGCTTTCAAAAGTGGAGAGCAAAAATATTCTCCCGATAGGCAAGGGATCGATCGAAACAACTGAAATTCAAAGTTAGATAATCCGAGCGTAGAGGCAGATTACCAACTGAAAAGCTCAAACACATGAAAGCATATGATTCTATCAAAATGGAAAAAAAACTATACAATATCATTTTGGAATTCCGAAGAAACATGTTCAACTAGTGAGGATGTATTCCCAGCGACACCGTAAGCAGAATACTGATAGGTAGGGAATACTAATATGTAAAATTGTTTCTAGATTCGCGGCGGATTGAAACAAGGTGATGCTTTGTCACCACTACTTTTTAAATTTGTTTCAGAATATGGGGTTCAGAAAATAAAAGAGGACAAAAAGGGACTAACATTGAATGTTTTGAATCAACTGTTCGTGTACGCGTATGATGTAGATTTAATAGGGGACGATATAGATGCACTACAAAGCAACACCGATGTCTTAGTATCAGCTTGGGATGAGATAGGTCTACACGTAAACATAAAGAAAACAAAACACATGACAGCAAGATGAAATACAGGGAATGAAGTAATATATATATAACAATTAAGAATGAGAACAGAGAAAATAAACAAATTTAAATACTTGGGAGCATATGTAACAAGCAAAAACGAGGTAACGTAAGAAATAAAAGTCGCTTAGTATCGGGCAACACATGTTTCTGTTCAGCAAAGAAACTCCCAACCACGCGATTAGTATCAAGGAAGTTGAAATTGAAAATATACAGAACGGTTATTCTGATAGTAATACTTTACGGTTGCGAAAGTTGGAGTACGACCCTAACAGATGAACATATATTACGAGTATTTGAAAATAAGGTTTTGAGAAAGATATACGAGTCGAAACGGGACGAGATGACTGGGGTATGAAGGAGTCTGCTTAATGAAGAACTCCACGGACTGTACGTTTCACCGGATGTCGTAAGAATAATGACATCACGACGACTAATATGGGCAGGCCATATATCTCGGTGGGGGAAAAGTAAGATTATATTCCATCTTGGTTGGAAAGCCGGAGGGAAAGAGACCGTTAGAAAGACCGAGACGTCGTTGGGATGACAATATTAGAAAATATATTCGACAAGTAGGTGTTTGTGATGAAAACTGGCTTGATCTCGCCCAGGATAGAATCCAATGGCGACCGTTTGTTACTGCGGCGATGAACTTACGAGTTGTAAGCCATAGACTAAACAAGTTAGTAATATTCTGACAAGTGCACCTCATCGTGCTAAAAGAAACAGAGAATACAATACCATTACGGCAACTAAAACTAACTACCTAACTCTATGGCTTATGCAACTGGCAAGTTTTTCGCCGCAGTAACAAACGTTCGCCATTGGATTCTATGCTGGGCAACACCAAGCCAGTTTCTACCACGAACACCTACTTCTCGAAGATCTCTTCTAATATTGTCCTCCCAACGACTCCTCAGTCTTCCATCCGGCCTTCCAACCAGGACAGAATATAATCTTCGTTTTTCCCTCATCCGAGCTACATGGCCTGCCACCTTAGTCGTCGCGATTTCATTATTTCTAAAAAAATTGGTCAATCGTACAGTCGGTGGAGTTCTTCATTATGAAGTCTCCTCCATTCTCCAATCATCTCGTCCAGTTTCGGCCCATATATCTTTCTCAAAACCTTATTTTCAAATACACGTAATTTATGTTCATCTGCTAGAGTCGTACTCCAACTTTCGCAACCGTAAAGTATTACCGGCAGAATAACCGTTCTGTATATCTTCAATTTCAATTTCCTTGATATTAATTGCAATGTTACAAGTTTTTGGACTGAATAGAAACATGCGTTCCCCGATACTAAGCGACTGTTATTTCTTCCGTGACCTCATTCTTGCTTGTTACGTATGCTCCCAAGTACTTAAATTTGTTTACTTTCTCTATGACCTCATCCATAATTCTTACGTTTTTTATTTCCTTCATTCCATGTGTTTCTGCTTGTTATCATGTATTTTGCTTTATCTATGTTTACCTGTAGACCTTTCTCATCGCACGCTTCTACTAAGACATCGATGTTGCTTTGTAGTACATCTATGTCGTCCTCTATTAAATCTACATCATCCGCATCTACGAACAGTTGATTCAGAACATTCAATGATAGCCCTTTTTGCCCCCATTAATTTTTAAAATCGCATATTTTAACGCAAAGTTAAACAGTAGTGGTGACAAGGCATCGCCTTGTTTCAATCCGTTGCGAATCTTGAAACTGTCTGACATATTATTTATTACCTATCCGTACTCTGCTCATGGGGTCGCTGAGACATCTTCACATGTGAATCATTTTTCTCGGAATTCCAAATCATATCAGGATAATGTATAACTTTTCCTTTTGATTAGAATCAAATGCTTTCTTAAAATCAATGAATACCTGGTGAACCGCCCAGTTGTATTCCCATTTCTTCTCCAAAAACTGTCTCAAGGCGAAAGTCAGGTCCAACTTGGATCTAAATCCACATTGGTGATTTCCAATTATTTCATCTACGTATACATTTAGGCGTGTTAACAGAATTTTACTTAATTCTCTGTAACAGGTGGGAAGTAACGAGACTCCGCGGTAATTATTACATTCCGATTTATCGCCTTTTTTTTTTGTAAATCGGAACTATTATTGAGGCTTTCCATTCCCTTGGGAGCTCCTCCTTTCTCCATATAGCACTTATCAATTTATGTAGTACCTTGATTAGTGCCGTTCCTCCCGCTTTAATTAATTCGGATGTAATATTATCTATTCCTGGTGATTTTTAAAACTTCAATTTCCTTACAGATATTTCGATCTCGATCTCGCTAGGTTCCGGAATCCGTGGTTTCGCGGTATGGATTTTAAATTCTTCTGTTTGTTCCCGGTTGTGTACATTAAGAAGTTTGTCGAAATAATATTTCCACACATCGACGATTTTAGTCGAAGCCGCCAGAAGATCACCACGTTCATTTCTAATCATTCCTTACATTTCGTATGTTATTTGTCTTCCCATTTTCATCTATCTCCTGAATGCTCTGCGTCAGATATTCTCGCTTTTTTTTTTCTGAACCAGTGTGGGGCATTTCGTTTTGTGTTACTGTAGTGGTTAGTATTTGCTTAGCTTTTATTACTTAGCCATCGTTGCCTTGCTTGTTTTCGTTCCTCATGAAGTTTAATGCATTCTTCATCAAACCAAGGTTTGTTTCTCTGTTACTTCTTCTCGCCTACATGTTTCTTTGCTGCGCTCTTAACTGTTTCACGAATTGCCTCCCACATCTTACTTAAATAAATTTCATTATTAATATCATCATCATTACTTGAGTCGGCTAAGATTTCGAACCTATTTGAGAGTTCGAGTTGGTAATCTGCTTTTATGCTCGGATTATTTAATCGTTTAACTTCGAATTTCAGTTGTTTTGACCCCTTGTTTTCTCTGTTCGCGTTGCATAACTTTTCCCTTACTTTTGTGATCACTAATTGATGGTCGGTGTGACCTTCCGCTCCTGTGTACGACCTAACGTCCATTATGTTGGTGTGTCTTCGTCTGTCTACTAATACGTGACCGATCTGGTTGAGAGTTTTGCTGTCCGGAGATACCCATGTGTATTTGTGTATGTCTTCGAGTTCAAAGTACGTGCTCTTCACCAGTAGGTTTTTCGAAATCGCGAAATTTATTAGTCTTTCTCCATTGTTGTTGGTCTTTCCGTGAAGGCTGTATTTGGCTATAGTAGGTCTACATTTTTCTTCCCTTCCTACCTTTGCATTGAAATCACCCAACACAATTTTCGAATTGTACTTCGGTAATCGGTCAAACAACCTTTCTAGCTCATCGTAGAATACATCTTTGTCGTTATCATTAGCCACCTCGGTCGGAGCATAGACGTTTATTAACAATGTGTTGCCCCATCGAGTACGTATCGTAACGTACGATAGTCTTTCGTTTACCAACTATATATTCTGAACCGCCTGAAGGATACTGCTCTTAATGAGGAATCCTGCTCCGAAATCGTGAGACTGTGTTCCACTGTAGTAGAAAGTACATTTGCCCTGTCGAAAGTATCTTGATCCTTGCACCGAACTTCTTGTATCTCTAATATGTCTAGCTCGTACTTCTCGGTCTCGCGTCCCTCCACCTGAAAAGCGCTCGTTTGTTATAACGTTCGTACGTTTCACGTTCCTATTCTAAGGTCTTTCTGAATCCTGTTCTTGGAGCCCTCTGAAGCAGTCCCCGCCCGAAGTTCTGAATGAGGGACTAGTTTACCTCCGGAATATTTTACCCCAGGAGAATCCATGAACCATCTGTTACTATTTCTTGACATGTTTTAGCGGTGTAGAGTTGTCAGCTCTACGACCTCGCAGTAAAGGCAGACATTCAATATGCCGTCCTTTGTCCATCTCTAAGCCTTGCCGATGTCATTCATCTTCAGCCTCCGGGTGGTAATGGTGAAGCTGCTTCCGTCCACCATGATATTTTTGTTCGGAGTTACCAGGTATCCCTCTACTAACTGCAAGGCAGCAGTACTGGTTTTGGTCCACCCCGGAAAATTTCTGGTGCTAACCATATCTAGTCGGTATTTCCCTATCCGACACCTGTGGAGGCACCTGGTGGGAGACAAGTAACTCCAACCCTGCCATTACAGCAACTAAAATGTATAAATTGAAAATATAATAAAAATTAAAATATATTTTTTTAAAAAAAACATACTACAACGTAAATATAATGTTGTAGTAACGTAATGTCAGCATATGTGTTTGAGAAACTGTAAAACGATGTCCTATAAAGAAATAAAACCAAAACATTTAAACGTAGTTTAAATGATAAATAAACATTGAAGTGTGAGAATAAACATTCAGTACAGACATTATATGGTTGATTACTTATATATTCATAGGTCGATCCATTTGAAAACGATTGGCAATGTAAGGGTCCCTTACAGCTTGAAAAAAATTTATGTTTCAGGATCCCCAGAAAGTCCCGCCCTGAGTGACCGCTCTCCAACTTCTACTAGCGATCTCCGCATGCACATGCTACATGCAACTAAAGCATCTGTCGCGGGTGTGGATGCATACGATTTCTGTCTTTCGGAGACATTTACCGCAAATCGGAGTATGTTAAAGAGAAGAAAGAACGTGAGGCAAGAAGATAGGGAAACGCGAGAAGATTTTCTTGAAGAGGGCAAAAACCAGAATATGCATTGCTGTATACTGTAAAAATCCATGTATCGGTTCAAACTAGATAGTTTACCTGGTCACGCATGCAGAAAGGGTGGAAAAATTCAGGTAAAAGTCTGTGTGGCTCTACTGTGAATCGCATCCTGTTAGCAAGTGTCTGTGTTGAATCATCCAAAACGCTTGTTGCATCCGCATCCGGTCGATGTGGCCGCTTCAAACTAGTGGTTGCATCCCTCAGGTGGCCGCATCCCAGCAAGTGTACTGATACGCAGCAAGTGGCCGTTTCCCAACAGCAGAGAGCTGCAGCACGTCTGGAGTCTATATCTGGCCGCTCTCGACAGAAGGCTGTGTCTACAACTACTGGTCATCCTGACACCAAAAACAGGTCACGTCTATTCAGGTGGCCGCAACTCAGCTAGTATCCGCATCCCATATCGACCGACTGCACCGCAGGTGCCAAGCGTCTGCCAATCTGATTTACAGTATGTGAGAGGAGTTTCAAATAAGAATTTGGTTCGCGGATCCACCACAGAACGCTCATGGATTTAGACTTGAGAGAGTTTGCCAACCACAGGAAGAAAACCACATCACTAAAGAAAACACTGGCTTAGTCTCATTACTTTATTTTCTTAAGTGAGGAATTACGTCATTAGAAGCTTCGTCAATGACTGAAGAAAAATCATGAATGATTTTGTTAGAATTGGGTCTAGTTCTTATATTTACGTCTTCCATAATACGTATTATTACTTTACTAGAAACTACGTCATTCGAACTTCAAGAAAAACCACAAGTCATAAATCAGAGGTTTATTAGTGTTACATGTTGCACACGAAACAATTTGAACACGTAGTTAAACATAAATCGACGTCACACTTGCTCAATGTGGATTTTGTATATTTATGTTGCGTATCATACGATATGTATATAATGTTTATCGTCAGAAGCAGAAATGTGGCGATAAAATCCTTTAAAAATGCTTTTATAAAGAAATGTTTGTCCTTGTACTTGGAAAAGGGTAAATAAACATACAGCTGAAAAATGTGATGATGGAAACTTTTGTCAAAGGCCTTAAAAATGTCTGTGGGAAATTTATAAATAGCAAAATATACTTCCAAGAAACCAGAGGAAGTACTTGAGTACATCTAAACATGCTTAAAAAAAAACGATACTACAAAATGTATAGGATTTGATTTGCTTTCAAAACAATGTCAATTTGAAAATGAAATGTTTTAAATTTTTGTGTGTCACTTTTTTGAAAATTTGATTGTCTCGTTGTATACGGGGTGGTAATGTAATGTACCGACAAACTTCGAGGGATGATAGTACATCAAATAAATAAATAAATGTCTTAAGCACAAGGTGGAAATCGGCTGTTTTGGTGAGCAACATACTGCCGAAAGATGGGAAAATGAACTCCAGAGCTTCATATTTGCAAGACCACTAAGCTTAGAACCATTGAGGCATACTATAGTTAGAGATCTCAAACCTGTTCTATCAAAAAATATATATTCCAAAATTGTGCAATGGATGCACAACGAATTTCTTAAAGGAAGTAGGACATTTCTAGAAATTCTCTGACGTAAAGGTAGCTTCACGAATAAGACGACTTTCCGTATGAGTAAAGATGACATGCGTAACAATCACCATCTATCTGGGCAATCATATTCTCCCTCTCTTTCTCTCTCTCTCTCTTATTGATAACAAATAAAGAACATATTTGCTAAAGGTATACTAATTCTTACCTCAGATTTTGCCAGCATGCATGTTTTTAAAAATTATCATTCAGCAGCTTTAATCTGTTTCATGATTTCGACTTGACGCAAACAAATTATTACTACATAGTGGAAAGTTGTAACATTCATACTCATTTCGACCTACCTTTTACTTCAGAGAATACCTGGAAATCATATACTTTCCGCAAAATAATTAAAGTTGAGGGATGCGCTCGAGAATTGGGGGTGAGTGACATCCCCCACACGGACGGGGGTCAAACAGAATCACTGTTAATGTGTCAATGCGAACTATGCTTATTAACCACCAAAAACATCTAAATTAAATAATTTCTAATTCGAAGAAACTTGTATCAAATGTGTGTTCAGAATAGAGACGCACGTACCATTCCCTAGCAACACAGGATATCGGGCCAACTGGCCAATCTGGATTGATATTGGGACGAGCGCATCGTGCACGGAATAAATAAGAACAAAAATGTGTAAAGATACATGACCGCACCTAACCTCCACGAACCCATGGTCAGTAACATAAGATAATCTACGAAAAATGCAATAATAATAATAATAATAATAATAAGAATATATGAAATATATTTTGAAATAAAAAAGAAGACAATATCTTGCCCCAGCCGGGATTTGAACACGTTTTTTTATTATTCAGCAAGTCAACGACTTACCACTGAACCACGATATGACCTTGCAAACGGTGGTTTGGCAGTTGTATTTTATAGTGAACGTGTTACGTAACAAGCCAGAGAGGCCACGTGTGAAGATGGCGGCCTCGCGCACGATATTTAATCCAAAAGCGACAGTCTTCTGTTATTGGGCGATTATTAGCCCGGTATTGGACCGATATTAGGCAGACATTCTGTGCTGCTGGGGATTAAACATCTTCTAAGGGCCATATCTAGTTTTCAAAATTGTTCCAGATCATCTGTATGTTCAAAACAATGAATGAAAATTTGGCTCGTGAAGCTTGTTTAACAGTGGCGGCTTCTGGCCCAGTTGTTTGGTTGTACAACCGCGCCTAGTTTCAGATTCAAAAACTTTTTTTAAGCATTTAAAGTAGTATTTGAGAGAAATAGAACCTTGCTCCTTAACACAAAACAACCTTGTTATATCTTTGAAAATTTACTAAACAAAAACGGAAAGAAAAATCTGTTTTCGTGTGCGGTTGCCTGAGCGCAGCAACCGCATCCAATAACATTGGTCATATGGCAGGGAGCTCCTATGCTTTAACATGGAAACGAGCATTTATACTTATACACGCTCCTATCTCCTTGTATTGTCTCCAAGCGGTTGCAGGGGTATAACAACCGTAAGCTTATTTCCCATGCAGAAGTAGTTAGGAAATTGTCCGCTTGACTGCGACGAGCTCAACCGAACTTAAAGATTGTGTCAAGGAAGGAAGAGGAGCGTCATTGAAGAAGACGGGTAACAATGAACTTAAAAGGGAAGCAAAGGAAGTGTGTGACGCCATTATAAGTCACGCTAAACGCCGATTTCATTTTACCGGTCATCTTGTAGCCGGGTCTTTATTTTGTAATGAAAAATTGGCAGAGTACAGGAATCAATTTCCTGAAAAAATCTTAGAAAGTGTTTGTGACTTTTATCCATTCGTCAACGCAAAACAACTCCGTTTCGAACTTCCTACAATTTACAGAACTAAAGAGTTTTCGTCAATGCCTGGACCAGTCAGTTTGTTGGAATTTTTCCAGTGCAATAACAGTCAGAAAACGTTTTCTGAAACATCCAAACTTCTGAAAGTTCTCCTCACTATTCCAATGACTTCCTCGGAGGCAGAGAGATGCTTCTCTACCCTGAAAAGAATCAAGACCTTCCTCCGTAATACCACGACACAAAAGAGACTGTCTGCATTAGCTATGTTGTCCATTGAGAGAGACTTGGTGAGCAACATTCCTGATTTCAATCAGTTAGTGATTGACAAGTTTCCAGCTCGAAAAGAACGGAGGATGGACTTACTTTTTAAATAAGGTATGGAATGACTTTGTAATTAAATTGTTTATTTTAATTAGTGCATGAACCGTAGCAAAATATTTTTGTCCTTGCTTCTCTGATGTTCTCGCTCATGTCTTAGAATTATCTTCTATTTATCCATCGTTTAACAACGTAGGTGTACAAGTTATATTAGAATTGAGCAGTCATTGTTTGTTTCTGAGTTAAATAGCAAATAATATTTAAATAGTACATGTGTAAAGAAAACATCAATAAAAATAGGGGAAGAATGTACTATCCTAAATGTATCTTCGAAATATTTAAGTAACAATAAACCCCCCCCCCCCCATTCCCTGAATAGTTGCAACCGCTGCTTCTCGAGACCGCCAGCCGCTACTGTTGTTTAAAATGGATCAGGATTTCAACACTTCAAATGTCTATTATTTAATGATTTGCAGGATATATTGCTGATATTTTGCATCGTAGGTTCGTACGTTAAGTCTTGTTTGATTTACTTTACAGAATGTTGAGAGAAAGAGAGGGGGGAGAAAGATGATGTAAACACACGAAATTCGGAAGAGCGGAATTCCGCTCGATTTGAGCGGAATATTTCATCTTTCGAGAGCGGAAAGAAGGACCACTCTTTTAGAGTGGATTCTCATCGGAGAAAAGATGAGAAATTTCCACTCGAAAAATAGATGGGATCTATGGTACTTATGGCATTCCTTTTCGATGGGAATATAACCTTTTTTTAGATGAATTTCCATCCATTCAGATAAATTTTACATGTTTTGAACACGAAAACGATGGAATAAAATGTTGAAAATGTGAAAAGAAGCAAAAGGGATTATTTATTGATAAGTAGCAAGAAAGAAAAATAGGCAGTGCATTCATAATGTTCTTATGAGTGAAAAGGAGAAAAAAAACTGATCCCAGTGGAATTTGAACCAGTTATCTTCCGACTAGCAAACCAACGCCTTATCCAATAGACAAATCAGCCAACTAAGAGAAAATGTCTTCGATAGGGTTTATGTTGTTCCTTCAGATCTATACTATAGGTCTCTAAAGGGTACTATAAAGAACAACGTTCAAACACACTTAAAGATTTCTTGTATGTATCTTTCTCCTGACGTATTCTGCTATGTTATTGTTACTGAGATAAGTTATTACGTCTTCTATTGTCGTTTTTAACTAAACGAAATTAACATCTGTAATGAATTTTTCATTACACGGAATTATATTTTGTAAAGTGAGGTGAATATGTACAATTTCTGTATATTATGTGTTAGGTAAGATTGGCCAATCTATGTAATTAAGCGCTTATAGTGTTAGGTAAATATGCAATTTAAATTTCGTTTAGCGAAATTATTATTATTATTATTATTATTTAAGAGAATGTAAATAATTTTTGTATTTAATCTTTCTTCTTTATTTTAGGAAACAACGTATAGTTTGTTGGTGTATTTAAAGTGTGTATTTCGTACTCGTGTATATTTACTTTGTTTTAATTTCTCTGTGTTTCTTTCTTAGTTCTTCCAAGTATCT
>JAGDQP010047231.1:0-14234 GCA_022664845.1 Lepisma saccharinum
CATTCTTTGAGAGAGTACCCAAATATTTCATTTTTCTTATCGTTTCCGAAATGGAATGGTATGTTGGGACGTTTGACTCACCCTGTATATTTGAGCGGACCAAGAAGCCTTATGACTTACTGACTAAATGTTGCGTAAAAAAATATCTTTGTCATTTACTTGTATTGTCCAGATCTTACTCCAAATTACATTTCAGGTATATTGTTAGTTTAATGTACTTTGCTAGTGTCTAATTACGTGAAGAGAAGTATCAGATTCTGAAGTATTACCAGCACTAGTCGAGACAGCGTTATCACTATTGCACCAATGTAAACATGCTTGTTAGTTTGTTAGTAAAAGTTTAATTAATGTTTTACAATGTGAAATTTCACTGATTTTAGAAACAAAATACACTCGCAGATTCAGAAAAAGAAGAGCGGGGAATATCTTATAACAAAATTACGCGATATTAAGAAGGAGGCTTACATGATTGGTTTCAAGGTCACGAATGCATTTTGCTTCGGTCTCACGATGCAACCATTGGGAAAGGCAACGGAGAATTATCATCAGTAATAAACATTGTAATTGCAGCACTTTGTGGGAACTCGAGACGTGTGCGTTACACCAGTGTGGTCTTAAGTATTTTATTTTTAGTGCAAGGTATCTTTTTAATGGCCGTTCTTCCAAACCTTATGTTGTTTAAAATGTTATTACCCTTTGTTACTTGTGTTGCGTAATAACTTAGGAAATAATACTGCGTGGAAAATTTCAGAAGATGGAATATGCAACAACTCGGAATATTTACTACACAGTAAAGCTTAGGGTAGATTTCTCTATTATGGTAAATATAAATTCCATTTCATCTACCGTATTCGACTATTGGCTCCTCTTGGGGCATCGAGCACAAGGGGTTCCGCATTCAAACGTCAGGGGAGGAATAAGGGAAAACTGTCAAGTCCTGTTCTTAACGTTAATTCGATGAAAGAAAAGGGTAAATCACCATCGGTTCACCTTACTCAGGTGCATCGAATGGTCTCGAGGTCAAAAAATGAGGTCGGGAAAGAACACATAATCATAATTGTCACTTCAATTCAGCATCAACATCCGACTATTAGTGACATTGATCCACAACAGAAGCAGTGATTCCGCCAGATCCCCTCCTGTGAAGATGTCACTCCCTGAATTCTCGACAACAACCCCAACTTAAGAAAAAAATGCAGTGAAAATCGATAGAAACCATGGAAAACTCCAATTATACCCTCCCCATTTTGACTTTACATCCCCAAACTGAAAATCCTGGCGGAAACCCTGAACAGAACTGACCCATCCTGCGTGGCCTATTAACGGACATCGCAACAGTATTATGTAGACAAGCGGTCGAGTCCTGTTGTCGGTTATCCTGACTGAAATTATCCACTTTTCCACAGTTTCATAAGGTGAATGTTGAGATACTACTTAAACGATTGTTTTAGTTTCTACCTTACCTATCCTTGTCCCAGAAGAGTGTTTACCAAGGGAAATCATCCCTCAAACACGTGATGAGCTTAAGCTACAAATACCTATCTAGCCCGCAGAAAATTAATTATTTAAATAAATATTTCAAATTTACTCTTGTTGTTGAAAGATTTACGTGATTAGCGGACCATTTCTTGGGGTCGGGGGAGAAGCAAATGTATCCCTTTATTTTTGTTTGGGTGTGTATGTGTGTGTTTGCGCATCAATGCAACTTCCTAAAGAGAAACTGACTTCAAATTTTGTAAGAATGACTTTGATTTAAACGGAACATATTAAATCTGTGACGTCATTTTAAGTCATTGTTTGAGAAACGATGAAGGAAAAGTTGAAAAATACATCGAACTGGGGCGCATTAATCCCACATAACACTGTTTCTTGATTCAAGGTTGAAATTTCCTTGATTTAGCTTTGTTAGGCTTGATGTGACACGGCAAGTATGTTTCAAGCTTGATATAAACTTGATTTTTGCCACATAAAATATGTTTGAACTTAACAACCCAATTTCAAGTTTGATTATCTCTTTCCTAAACAAGGCACTTCGTGTCTTTGAAAAATCAAGTATGATTCAAGCTTGATTCAACCTCTTTGCTTGACACGACAAGCTTGTTTCAGCTTGTTGCCTTGACGTTTCAAGGCCCAAAGAAGCTTGATTCAAGCTGATTTTGCTATGTGGGTGACGAGAGAGTTTGAAAGCCTTCAATAGGTATCCCACGAAAAGAATTAAGCTAAAATCAGCAGGTACAAAAGTTGTACAACGTGTAGGGTTGCCACCTACCCCGTATAATTCGCAGTATCCCGTATTTTAGGTAAAAATTACGCGTCCCGTATTATGAGTGGTTATCCCATATTATCTCTTGGAAGTATGGAACCAGGTGTATTTTCTGTACTCCATGCTGCAGAAAGACTTCCCTGCGATCTAGTGATTGATATTCAAACTAACAAAAATGAGAAGTTGTGGTGAGGACAATGCAAACAAGAGATGAGTTGAGAAAAGGGACTGGCAAGCGTTGCTTCCCACCATGGCTCAAAGAGTTATGACTCATACACATATTTTCAACTCATCAATAATTTTAACAAATAAACCGTGACGGACTTTTTTCCAACTGTATACTATGCAGACTAGCAAGCAGACCCAAGCCCCAACATGATGGCGTATAATACACGTGGCTTCTGTTTGATATAGTTGATAACAGATAGTTATGCCAACTGTGGTTAGAAAATTGAAATATCCATTTTCCTCCCGCCAGTGTATCTGGAGTGTGAGCACTTACTTACTTACTCTATGACTTACGGAACTCGCAAGTTCATCGCCGTAGTAACAAACGTTCGCTATCTATCGGGATCTATCCTGGGCAAGATCAAGATCAATGTCCTTGTAGTATATAGAATCTTGATTTCAATGTATAATAATCCCATATATCTTCATATCAGCTTCCATATAAAGAATACTAATATACAGCTACAATGAAACATTACAAACTAACGTTGAGAGCTGTAAACAAAAACATAACAATGTGTGAACACATCTTCTAGAAAGAATGGAACATCACGGACACATCAATATCAATTTAAATCAGGTTGACACATTATATGAGGCATAAAGTCTGAACGGACAAAATAACTATTAACGAAGTTCCAAAGTTTCTGAACACACTTAAGTTCCCGGATGATTCGCTAATCGAAAGAAGAAATCTAATTCACATTTTCGTAACATAAGTCAAGTGAACTTCAGAATCAACATTCACAGAATAATTAGACACATATAGGTCGACAGCTGCTACATATCGAGAACATCTCGATACCGCGTTCATCAATGAGTCAAAAAATTATAGCCATGTAGTTTGTTAAAAGGAATCAAGTCAAAGCTTTGTGCGTTTTAACAAGGAAGGACTGTATTGATAAACAAAATATCTTGCATAGATTCAAGGAGAGAAAAAGACTTCGTTCCTTTTAACATTGGAGGATTCATTGTCAGATGAGAATATGATAAAGTATCTCATTTTATGTCAGCTAGTTCGAGAAGAGCAAAATGGATTCAGAGACTTTCACCAGAGATTGTCCATGGGAAAAATCCTATAAGTAAAATTATATTATGAATAAATCTCCATTTTGTAGTTGTTAAATGTCGAAGGAAAAAAAAAATCTTCCCGTCAAAAATAATTTTCCTTTCACAATGTTCATTGCTCATGTTTAAGAGAACGTCATTGCTATATACACACACGTGCGCGCATTTCGAAACACAATGTGTTGCAAGTCAAATCTGTGGTTAATAAAATCCAGCTGGTACTGTATGTCACATGTCTTTAGTACCTAAGTTTCACACATCCATACATGTGCACGTTGTTGTAACAAATTTGAAAACAAAATTAAAACATACAAATTCTGGCTGTTTCCCTCCCTTTATATATAGTCTCTTAATTGTCATATTAAATTTAAATTAGTAACATTTACAAAAGGAAATATAACTATAAAGCAAGTAATTATTGTGTGCGAAAGCTTAATTGACTTTTAATTGCGCTTTACAAAATTAATAATGACTTTATTATCTCCATTGTAGGTAAGTGTCCAGAACTCAAAATTCAATCGACGGACTATCCTATTAATTAATGTTGATTTTTCCGCATATGAAAGGTAAGTCTAATTCATAACAATTAACAACTTTTTCATTCTCTTAAGGAGCTATTACGTGTGACGTCAGAATTTTATGTGAGGATTAAGAAAAGGTGTCTTATAATTCGAAATACGCAATGATAAATTGTATTTCTGTTCCTAAGTCTCTTTTACTGTTCTGTGTAACTGTAGTAAATTAAACAGTAAATTCCTCATATTAAAACACAGAAAAACGTTTCTTTAAATAAAATTGTACTTTCGGAGATTAAGGCTCTCAATGTAGCAAGTCATCGTCACAAATAGCGTACTGTCTGGATAAATAATGACATGAGACATTTCAACTTAGCAAATCAAAATCAAAGATGTACGCAATGATGGAATTTGAACAAATAGTATTGATGAATGACTGCGACGTAAAGGGGATTTCATTGTCCAATAATTAACTTGTGCAGTAGACACGCATGGAAATCTTGGACGTACAACTTCAGTAAGTTTACAACATTTTGTCGATAAGAACTCATTGTGAACACTTTCATTTGGACGAATATCGCCAAACGCTCCTGAGGTCTACAGATGTATCTACTAACATCACATATATCAAAAGTTGCGCATGTACGTACAAACCTGTCGAACCCCTAGCTGTCTCACACTGCCACCAGTACATGCTGCCAATAGAAATCAGTAAACGATAAGTCACCTCATATTGCAATGCGTGCAGCATAGCGTGTCTGCATAATGCTACAAGAACGTCCAGGAGTGCTTGCGGAAATTGTCCACTTCCGCAACAAAGATTCTTGAAGATCTTGGAGAGATCTTGAAGAGGGCTGACCTCTCGAGATACACTTTCCAAAAACGTTCTGAGCATTTAAACCTAAATCTGAGGTCAGTTTCTTTCTATTTGCTTTCGTTTAAGCGTTAGGATCTAGTATGTGGTAGAGTCTGAGTTAATATAATGTAAAAGTACCATATTCGAAAGTACAAGGCTAGAAACGGCCGTATAGTGTTTCTGAACCCACATTTGGAGTAATTTCTTCAAGCTTTTACTATTTCTCGAGATATATAGTAACTTTGGATACACCCTGAATATATATACATGATTTGGGAAGTTCAAGTATTACGTGAGCACATTTTTAGACATTTAAGACACCCCCTAATCCTCATAAGCAAAATAATACGGATGCAGGACCTCTTGTCTCGTGCTTACGTAAGACTTCTCTTCTCTAATTTCTTATCTTCATTTCGTAGTCCAAACTTTAATTTTTCACTTATATATTTTTATGTGAATAGATATTATATCTAAATCATTAACAACTATCCTGTACAATGAACTTAAATTAAGCCAATCTTTTACAGTTCTAATAATTATTAATTTAATATTTGTGAATTGTTTAAAGGATTTAAACAATGGGTTAGGATTACACGATAGGCCTACTTAATTTCAATGTTTTATCATCAATATTATCAGTACAAAAAATGACGGAACGTCTAGCACATTGTCGTGCATTATCTCGCGTGCATGTTTGTTTTACTTACCTAAGCATTGCTCTGATCCTCTCTTCCCATTGGCAGCAAATAAATGCAAAGCTTGAACATTATTCTCGCCCCTTGAATGCTTACGTAATACTTGAACGACCCCATAAATAGTATGTGGTTGAGAATCAGCTATAG
Source organism: Lepisma saccharinum (assembly GCA_022664845.1). NCBI lineage: Eukaryota > Metazoa > Arthropoda > Insecta > Zygentoma > Lepismatidae > Lepisma > Lepisma saccharinum. The sequence continues at coordinate 5,773 of JAGDQP010047231.1, forward strand.
AGTTAGCCTGTTTCTAATCTGACATTCATCCCTCGGCGAGGATTCTAGAGTTAAACAGGGCATTCGCTATGTTTAACTGAGAAAAATCTTTGGAGAGCCCGCTCAGTATGGATAACAGCAGGACTTGATCTTGCGTGGCACCCAGTTGCTGACCGTGACGTTGACCTCCGAGACACAGGGTCTGTCTAGAATTGTATCCAAATTGTAATAAGAACATTCAAGGTAAGAAAAGATAAAATGAATTATGTGGGTGAGAGAAGTATGGTCAAATCAGGTAATCCCATGATAAAGTTACAAAATATGTTTATTTTCTAGAAGTAATAGAAAGGGCATTTGGTTAGTTTGAGCTAAATAACTGTAAATTGGTTATTGTAGAATTTAATAAGAATAAAAATAGTTGCACATATAGGGAAGACTACATACATAGAAAAATTAAAATACAGCAACATGACAATATAGTATTCTCGTAATATTTCAGGTAAACTCGTGATAATATAGTGGTAAACCCATGATAAACATATATGTTGCTCTTAACTCTTACTCTGAATCACTCCCAGTATTATCACAGACTAAATAACGTATTTACTTTGTGGTACTACGTACGTTACACAGTATTTTCATTCGCATTTACACACTTACAGTGATACCAGACATCACAAAACTTACACTGAATTCATATTGCTATGTGTTACATCATTATTGTAATTTCCTGCACATGTTTCATAGAACCAGTCTTTCTTTACAGCCCTAGTGGGTGGCAGCATTGGCACGGAGGCTGCTGGAAGATGCTCATTGTTATTTTTAGAAAGCTGGTTTGGGTACGCCGTCTTGTTCCCTGTATACGCCACTAAAGTGCAAATGATTCTTTCATTAAGCATAACAGAAAATTTAGTTTCATAGTAATCAATAAAATAGATGAGATAAATAAGACACAACACATTCCAACTTATGATAGCTTTAGTCTCACAAGAGTGCTGTCCCTTCCCCCTCCCAGTTATGAAATTAAAAAATCCATATAAACATTTACTACAATAAAGTACAAAACGCTTTATAAATCATACTGTAATACATAAACACTTTTAGAATCATATAATTGTTTTACTGTGTTCATGCTTCGTTTTAAATAATTCAGGTTAGGACCAAAGAACTTACTGGAAGCTAAGAAATTAACAACCGGTAATAACGGTTCAACACCTATCAATAAATATTGCACGCTAGAACTAAACATTTTCATCTACCTTTCAGTCTCATCTTCGAAGTGCGGCAGTTTTTGACCTGCAGTAATATTTCTGAAGTTTCTGCTGACAAAATATCTTAAACCTTGTATAATGCAAACAACAATTCATAATTTTTCATGATACATTTAGGCAACAGCTCCTTTTTACCCTTCTCCTTACTTTACAGTTAGGTCAATTCGTACAAAGCTTTCCATAACGTTTACAGAAACAATCTCAAAGGTTTCGAACTCTTGTCATTTTTTTTGGTAGAACAGACATAAATTATCACGAGTTTAACTGTGTCACTAGATTTCCTGATTTGACCATATCATCCATGACTTTGGTCGATGCTCAGTTGTTTTTTGGCTTCACGTTTTCGCTGGGTATGAGATAGCTATATATAATACATATCCTCTATTACAACATCCTTGAGTGACACTGACCAACATTAGAAATATTATAGTGTCTTCTCATTCTCTTGACTTTTGATTGATATAGAACTTGCCTAACCAAAGAGGCTATTAATATAGAAGTTACCTAATGAAGCTCTTAAAAAACTTTTGATATCTGCCTGTAATTGAAGAACATCTGCCAGTCTGGAGACATAATGAACCTCTTTCATTCGAACTTATTTCTGTTGCTTGCTTACGCGTAGAATACAGAAGAGGAAAAGCAGACAGTCTCCTATCAAACGATAATAATTGGCTGTTCATTGCGTTACAACCATTATGTCTTGATGAAAAACTTGCAAAGATGTTTTGTAACAATTTATATTTTAGTCTTGGAGCACTTTTTTCTCATAGTATTTGTACTACGAGCCTTCTGAAATATAACCTCTTTCCTGCAGCCATTACATTTTGTTCTTTCATTGAGGTTTCCTTCCTTTTGAAGAATTCGAAAGCACGGAGTCAATGAAACATTCACAACTTGTTTTATTTGCGTTCTTACGGCGTCATCATCATTTTCCTGTACCTCGGTTTTCCTAGAAAGTAAGATGGAAATCTATGACCATTCTACTTCTACTCTCCAGCAGTGTGTGATGTGTCTTTTCCTTGATGAGCATTTTCCTCAACATTAATTGGACGCCAAGGAAACCATCCATTGCCCTCGCAGGAACTCAGATGTTAGATCTTTCGTCTTTGGGATTTTAGAAAATGTAACTTATATGAACAGTAGTACTATTGTAACATTTAGAATAGAATCTTGAAAAGTAATCACAATATTTACCAAAATACGAACTATATAAAATCAGAATAGCCTTCGGCTGCAGTAATTTGCAGATAATTTTTCTCACAAAGAAGCGCTTTTGACTATAATAATTGGACGTAGATGGGGCATTTAATGTTATGTATTTTATAGAATTTCGGGTGTTTGTGACGCTGTAGCGCTTTCTGTTACCAACACGAAATGGCAAGTGTAGCCTTGTCAGTTTGTGCTTGGGACTGGTGTAGTAAGATGATGTAGGGTTATTTGAAAAAAAAATCAATTTTGTATTGGTTTGGCAACACTGTTCATCCGGTGTTGTTGCACGATATGGGACACGATTTTTTCTCCTTATATTTGGTTCGTGCAGTCGCGGGAGTATTGCTTTTCTTTACTCTATGGCATAGCATTCAATTTCTATTTAACTTTTATGGACTAGATAGTCACCCTTTAGGCTACGCCTGCAATATGCCGTTCCTCATACATACCATGGCTTAATTATATCTGACTGTCTAGCCCATAAATATAGTTTAAATAAAAAACTAAATGCTAATTTCTATTCAACTCCCGTAATACATATTTCCGTGACTATACCAACTTTGACCGATTTTCTTCTATTGGTTCCTCCGTTACAATATGACTTGGAAAGGAAACGAGAGACTTTGGTAAGCAATAGGTTCTCATGAACATGTGTTCCAAAAATGCATAGCTTAGGTGCTAGATCCAATACAGCGCAGACATACTCTAGTAATTTGCTACGAACATCCTCATGGGGATATGGAAATACAGAATACTTAGAATGTTCCTCGTATATGAGTGGGACATTCTACATGACTGTCCGGGATTAACGCATTTGTCGAAAATATTCTTTGGTATATTGCAAGTATATTCTACGAATATCTTCAAGATACTGTTAAACAAATAGAAAGAGGACTGTTCTTCAACCTTCGCATTTTATGTCCATCTACCAGGATTGTACTTCAATTTTCGCGTCAATTGAGTATAACTGGCAAAATGCTTTCTGTGTGCTTTCAGCTTCAACTTCTTGATATTATAGTCTCGAGGTTAGGAGCTTCGAGAGTGAATAGAAACATGAGTTACCCAATACTAAACGTCGTTTCATTTCTTCCGTAACTTCTTTTGTGGTTTTACATACGTTCTGATGAATTTTATTTCGTTTATTTTCTCTATGGTCTCCTTTTAGGCTTCAGCAACAAGTGCTGTGAACCCTTAGACACCCGCTATGTCCGTCTGCCGACAACTATCAATTTAGGAACTATTAAGGCTAGGAAGGTTGTTCAGGTACCGTTGAAAATGTCTCGATTCATTCGAGTTTTGACGCGAGTTTTAACCCGATTCATTCATCCAGATCACGACTTACGGGGAACATTTTTCAATTCAGAAACTACTATGGTTATGAAGGTGTTCGAGGTTATGAGAGTTAAAATTTGAGATTTAGTAAGAACGAACTATTTTATTAGCACAATGATTTTGGCTAATCTTTGTTGTAATTGCTTTAAGTTGACAAACCAGACATATCTTAATTGAGATATGTATTTTCCAGATTTGCTGTGTGTATTTTAAATATGAACAATATAGAAGTTTATGAAATGTAGGATCGGAGTTATTAATATTAAATATGTCTCTCTCAATAATATTTTGTATTTTAACAGAGGTGTAATTGGCAAGTTCTCGGCGAGACGAGTTCAAACCCGTATAGATCAGCAGACTTAGGGTAGAGTCTTGAAATTCGTGGGGAGGATTTCCAACTCAGAAACCAGTAGGTCTAGGAATTTGGTTGAGGTGTCGTTGGCAAGGTCTAGTCGCAATTTTTCCAACGAAACATTGATCATCCAAATAGGAATCTCGCCGCTGAAGCCTGGTGGTAGCGTATATGCACAGTCCCTTGTCTGGGCTCCACCATTATTGTTATATAGATATACTACAAAGTAACACCAACGCACTACAGTAGAAGCTTACGAGGAGATATGCCTACAAGTAAAAGTCGTGAAAAATAATATAATAACGAGCTGAAACGCAGACGATGAAGGGAACATTCTGAAAGATAAAATTTATCAGATTGCATTCCATGTTCCCTCATGTCAAGTTGGAAACTATGAACTGTATCACTCTGGAACTGTGAAACCACAGTAACCAAGCACACCATGAAACCACACGGTTGAGATGGGTTTATATGCGTGCTAATCTGTCTGTGTTTCCATTGTAAGTAGGGATGTTACATATAATATGGTATGAAGATACATGCTGCTAGACATATTGACATCAATGTTAGAAGTGAACCTGCGATAGGCGCTAAAAAGGATAGGACACAAGTTTTCAGATGTCTCGTGGTTTCTGAAAAGTTTTGAAGGTTTAAGCTAGATAATGTGTTGAAATGAGAAAGAAATAAAGACATGGGGGAAAGTGCAAGATGTAAGAGAGTTTATTATATACTATTCATTCAGAAAGCGGTTGCAGTAAAGAGAATTTTAAGGCGTTCTATCTGGATGTCTGAATGGTTATATTCCAGCAGAACTATTTTGTAGGTGCTTTGCTGTAAACATTGGTAGATAACCTTCAAAAGGAAGAAACTGAAGACTGCAAAGAAAAAGAAACAAATGACGGTCATTTACAACTTCTATGGAACACTTTCATCAGGTACAACAAAGTTTAGTTTGATAATATTTTGTTGCTGTAAGAATTGGAATATAGTGTTGTTGGTGAAGAGAAAGTTTCTCAAAGTACCCATCAACTTTCGTCCGCATGTACGAACAGTAGAAGAAGAGATTCAACTATTTGCTAAACAAGAACGAAGTTTGTATCTGAATCGAAGTTAAGATTGTTTCTTGGTCTACTTTCCCATCTGTGAGTTCGTTCTTTTCAGAAGTTTCAGCATTTCTCAAGATAATGCTGAAATAAAAGTTTCTGCCGAGGTCGTTGTAAGAAATTACGATGAACGTAAAAAATGAATCCTGCCTTTTCGATAATGTACATTGCTAGGAGCATATTGCAGTGTATTGCGGTATCTATTGTTGATATTGATCTTCCAGTATTACTAGTATCAGTTGAGGATAACTAATTTTATAATCACATGACGTCTTTTGAGTTATAAACATGGCTAATGTGGGACTACGCTCGCTGAGTTAGAACAGATCTACTACACACACGGTAAGCTTTTCACAAAGGTCACGGTTTCCGCCATGATTTTCAGCTTGGGACGGGGGTGTAAAGTCAAAATTGGGAGGTTGTAAGTGAAGTTTTGTACGGTTTCTATCGATTTTTCACAGCAAAAAAAATTAAATTTGGAGCATGTTGTCGATTTTGGGGCGGTAAACATCCCCCCATAGGGGGGATGGTGGAATTATTGGCAAAATTGATTTTATATACTACATCAGTACTGACTTGATCGTTCAGATTAACATGTTTCAGTTGAGATTAAATCTTGAAATCATCTGACCTCTGGTCAACACTCTCTTCTTCAGACCACTTGACCATAATAGTCGATCTATCTATGAATAGGATATGTCCTAACTCTCTGTTCTACGCTTTTCTTCACATTTTAGATTTGTGGAAATTGCGGGGAGAGGAAAGGCACTATTACAAGAAGGGAAAGTGTATAGTTACATAGTGAATAGTAATTATATTTGTTATAGAATTTTGTGATGTGAAGAAATAGATTTGGAATTATGGGAGGTAAATAATACAAAGAGCAACAATATTTGACTGCCAGAAGTTTGAGGTTATGCTTTTCAACAATCAAATATCTAAGCTAAAAGTAAATTCTTTTAAAAGCACATTTCTTTGTATTATAATAGTTTCTCCTACGTTTGAAAACTGTGACCAAAATCAAAATGTATTAAAAAAAAAAAAGAATTTGGAGCGAGAGTAGAGAACATTTGTATTGCTATAAATGCAAAATAGTGTCTCAACTCAAGTTAATTGCGAAATTATGCTTCTTGCTTTGTAGACCTCGGAGTGACCGAGAGGTTAACACGCTCGCCTTGTGTGAGCGTGATCACCTATATATATTTCTGTATGCGGTTCTCCGCTTCATACTGCTCAATCGATGTGTTCACCATCATTTACATTCTATGGGTTTAGTACAGAAGCGCTCTGTTACACCAACTTTTTTTTTGTCAATCCCACGGACAAAGTAGTACTGCGTTCCGGGATCAAATTCTGTTGAAATAACCCGAATTTTATTTACAGTTCATTGACCACTGCTCGCAATCACAAAACTCTGAAAGTGCTTGCGAACAGCTGAGCTTCTATCATGATGTCAACTTCTTTTAGTTTTTTTTTTGTTAACTATTTTCAACAGCTTTCCCTGACGTACAAAAAATCGTGTAAGGTTACGTACTCAACGTTTTCCGCTAAAAGCATCTGTCGTTCCATTGATTGATCCTGCATAGCAACTTTTTCATCTTTTGTCGTTCTTCCTTTAGAGCAGTGGTTCTCTAACATTTTTGACCATGGAGCAATTTTAACTCGTTGACCCAGGTTTTATGTACAGTGTAAAAGATTCTGTTCACATATGAGTCATTGACTCAAACCTCATCTTCCAATTTATAACACCACGGACTTTGGATCAGCAAGGGGAGAGGAATGCGAGTTCGAGCTCTGCTGCCGGCTAGCCTGACTGAGGTTTTCCAAATTTGCTTCGGTTGACAAGGCGAATATTCTACCAGGATAGTATCTTAATTAAAGCCTTGATCACTACTTTCCAATCCCTAGCCTGGGAAGAATAGTCACGAAAGAACATCAACACTCAGATGTGACAGATTTAGGCGAGAGTTGGAAATTAAACCCAAAAAGGAAAATTAAGAAGAAAAACTCATATCCAATGGGGAAGTTGAGTACTGAGAGAAATTGGTTTCAGTGATTCAATAGAAAAAGTAACAATTTCAGTTTTTCTAATGCTCTAGTATTCTTCATCAACAAGAACATTATCCATCAAAGAACAAAGAAATTATACAAATGATTTACTCATCTGAATGCGACGAATGCAGTTGTTCCTGCCCTTATAGTTCTTTCACGTCTGGCTTTATGAAGGGGAGTTGCAGACGCATGTCAGGCTCAGCATCCAGTCTGTTGCGATACTTCGTTTATGTGGAAACAGGTTGAAGAAACAGTCTTGCACAGATACGTACCAACAAACAAACAGATTCAAGAAGACGCACGAATGTTTTTCGTGTGATAAACTTCGGACTTCTGAATGAAGCAATAACGATCTTTGAGCACTTCCCTTATCGTCGCATAACATCTTCAATAGCCGTGCATTCAGCGCTCGAGATTTTATAAAATTGACTATTTCACAGCATCGCCAAGAACAGTTTTAAGTACAGAAGACATCTTTCTAAATGCTAGTTCATACCGGTGAACAATGCAATGTCTACTGCTTGAAGTTTGCAACAACTTTGAATTTTGAGACAGTGCTTGTATTTTCCAACGATTCCTATCCACCGTCTGTGCAAATGTCAATACATCTGTCCCATGATAAGCCATGTTTTGCATTTAAGCTCTTATCGGATTAGATGGATACTGGATAGTATATTTCCAGACAATTCTAATGACGATGCTTGAAAATAAATCGTTACTCTTTTCTTGCCATTGCCACTTTCTTCTCATGTTGGTGTTTTCTATCTACTTACTATGTTTAAAGATTAATGGATGCATGGAAATCAGACTGAGTTGATATAACTTTTATTTTTAGAGGTTGGAAAAAAATCACTGAATATCAATAACACGTAATTAAATTAAATTTAATTTACGCCCTTCAGGCATCTAAGGCCCAGCCCGGGATAAGGGAGAAGAAAGGATCTAGGAAGGCGTCGGCCAGGAAGTTGAAGGTACCTTCACATCACTGCTTGGAGTGAGTGAGGAAAAACCTTGTAAAAACTTCAGTCAGGATGGTTTACCGGTGGGATTCAATCCACAACCTCCCAAGTGCTAAGCCAACGCTCTACCACTGATCCACGTCCGCTCGGTGCGTCATTTGAAACCAGCCACTGCATAGAGTGCATAGCGAAAGGGAAGAAGTTC